>JAPQRN010000007.1:10723799-10745220 GCA_037367275.1 Coranthus polyacanthus
AGAGGTTGTAGTGAGGATAGGACGAGCTGGTTCAGGGAAAAGTCAAGCTCACGTCGATACAGAAACAAACGACACAATCTTCACCGTGTTGCTTTATCACCTATGCTTTCAAATCAAGATATGAGTCAGATAGTTTTGGGGGTTTTATCTTAGACTAACGTCCAGTTGGTCACTTATTTGTAAATGTAAATGTCTATGCAAAGTTCAATGTTTTACCCTTTTGCAATATATATGTAATATCTATTGCATGGTTTTACATATTTATATGAATGTACACAATAGGCTAAACAAATTCAAGAGATTGATTATACATAGCCATATACATTTGCAAGGAAATTCAATAAAATACCTATTTATTAATTAATGTACCTTGTCTGGGCTAGAACAATCTCAAACCCCTAAACCACCAAAGTTCCCCAAAGTTTTGTTTAAGAATTTGTTGATGAGGAAGGATGCTTTAGGCCACCATCTTCTCAGGATAAAACGGCAGCAAAATTATATTAAAATGTCCCAGCGTTTAAAGGATGGCTCAAGTGGCATAACAGTAGGTGTAGGTGTGCTGAGATTTGACCGAGCTGAAACTGTTGTAAAATTTACAACAAAATAACAGAAAAAGACATAACATCTCACTGTAGATCCTATTTATTCACTAAATACCCCACCAGGACAATATTTCTAGATGGATATGGTTAGAATAATAGCTACATTATTCATTTTAAAATCACTGCAAGTCTTGATGAGTGATTATTTCTGATGATACACAGAACCTTTAACACAAAAAGTAAACTTTGTCTTGGTCTAACATTTTAGATTTTTCTAAGATCTTTTATGTCAGGATACACCAGAGGGTGGGAATGAAAATATTCTGATTGTAGCAGTTATACAGATAACATTTATTTATATATATATATTAGAAATGCTTGCATCCTGCAGAAATGAGGTTGCATTTTTTAGTAACGTGACCTCGGTTGATTTTAACTGATGACTGATTTTGATCTTTCTTAACAGATGGGGGTGAAATTCATTGCTGTCAGCTGATCTAAAAATTCAGCTATTATGCCTTCCATTGGACTCATGTTTTTCTAGATTTGGTAGCCATGGCTTCTTACAAGGCAGATGAGCTACCGAGTGACACCAAGGATGAAGCTTCGGTCTCCGATCAGCCATCCCGGTGTGGCCCAGATGAGATCACTGAAGAGCTTCAGTCGGACACCATGAACACTACAGTGAAATCCCAGAAATCTGGGAAGTTTCGGAGGACTGCCTTGACATTCTTTGGTGTTCGTAAAAGCATCTGCATTTTACCTAGTTTTTTTGGAGGAAGGAGTAAAAGTCTGTGGTCCTCCAAAAAAGGAATCGGCAAAAGCAAAACACACGATGGGCTAAGTAAGGCTTGTCATGATGACAATCTGAGAAGTGGCTATGCCTCAGCTGGAAATTTTGAGTACCACAGCCAGAGGCACGCCGCAGGAGAACTCCACAGCAGCTGTCACAATGAATGTAGTCACCCCTCTTCTGACCAGAAATCTCTGACTCTCACCCGGCATAAAAGGGGTTTGAGGAGTCTCTTCCACAGCATTAAGCATCACAGAAACCAGAGAAATGTTGGACTGGACAAAACAGAAATGATTGCAATGTCCTCTCCTCAGTGCAAGAAAGGGGTGCCTGTTGTCCAGGACAACACCAAGCAGTATTTTACAGAGTGCCTGGGACCTGAACCTGACGTGCCTGACTTTGAAAATGTTGTATGTGATATTTCTATTGGTCCTGAATGTATTGATGCTGACGCAATGGCGTTAGAGAAGAATGCAGTGATGCAAGATAGCCCAAAGTCTGAGCTTGGTGTTGAGCTATGTGATAATCAAATGGAGAAGATGACTTTGATGGCTGCAGTGTCCAGTGAATATGAGGAGGAGAGATCTAGAGTTCACAGTGAGCCATGTCTTAAACGTAAGATGACGTCTGAACCTGTACTGAAGTCTGAAACACCCGCCGGTTCATCTGAGCAACTGAACCTGATTTTTGGTGATGTTGCCTCATTAAAGAGCTTCGACTCACTCACAGGCTGTGGGGATATTATTGCAGATCAAGAAGATGACAGCATCACAGAGAGTACGGTTTCAGGAGAAAGGAGTAGAAATGGGGGGAAGAGGGCCTCTTGTTATCTTACATATCAGGGTGGTGGTGAAGAAATGGCCTCTCCTGATGATTTTGATGAGGAGTGTCTTGAGGATTTCTGGGGAAATAATGCTTCAGAGGAAATGTGCTGCACTTGCAACCAAGATCACACGGACATGACCACCGAGCTGACAAGTTCTCACAATATGGACTTACTGAACAGTAACAGTGCACAGCAAGCCAGTGGCATGGACACTTCATCAATTGCAGATGTGTTAACTCCTCAAAGTGAGCATCAAGAATCAGTTCCAAACAGCGATGAGGGCTACTATGACTCAACTACCCCAGGACCTGAAGAAGGACAAGAAAAGACAGACAGACTAAGGCCAGAGAGATTACCCAGGGATAGTTACAGTGGTGACGCCCTCTATGAACTTTTTGCCCCTGATGAAAGTCTTATCAGTCCACACTATGAAAACAAATCAAAGCTGCCTGGTTCTAAGCAGAGCGAGTATTTAAGTAAGCCTGTAGATGTGACAGACTCTGCCTTCGTACCTGAAATGAATCGATTACAAATAAGTGCTGAACTGTATAAAGGTCACAGTTTTCTGGAAATGCCGAGTACATGCAGTAAATCACCAGAGCTGGCACAAGATACAGTTGGTCTGCATGAAATAGGCTTGAATAAAAACTGTAATTTGAATTCAAAACCACAAGCATCAGTGAACAAGAATAATATCAAACCAGATGCATTTGATGAAAAGGGAAATAAGCTTTGCTACGCTGAAAATTCCATGAATGCTGACTGTGAGAAAAGACACAGCAACATATCATTTGGAAGTGCATCTGACCCAGATTTTGAAACATTCTGCGAGCCCAAAGAACAACATCTTGAGGAAAACAAGCCTGTGGCTTTACCATACAGAAATATTAATACTCATTCTGCAGATTTCAGCAATGATGTGGATGATGGACAAGCTGTATGCTTCTCACAAGCACTTGTGGACTACACAAAACACTCTCAGATGTTGAGCAACTTGCACAACAGTGTGGATGGTTTAGAGACGAACTCTGCCTTCACTCCAAATATGGAGGCCTTACCCACCATAGTCACATTTGATGTAGTGGATATGCATAATGAGGGTGAATATGATGAGCAGATACAAATGGATCTAGAAGAGGATATTTCATCTCCCTATCAGGAATTTGAAGAAAGCTACCTACAAAAAGATGCATTTGCTGAATGTGACTATCAAATGTTAGATCTGTATGAGCAGAACCTGTTCAGTAACACATGGGCAATAGCTAGTCTCCCACGGCACCTAGGCCTTACTAGAGTAAGTCAGTCCATGTCTAATCCATTGTCTTTGGACAGGAGAAGTAGGTCTTTGGACACAGAAAGCCTGGAGGTAAAGATGCCTGACACATACAGAGAGAACAGAGGTGCTATCGTTTCCTGTTTTCAGACAGAAAAGGACTCGGAGCGAGAATCCTCTTCATATTTCAAAAAGAATGTACTTGTCTCCCCATTAGAGGCTCGAGACAGTAGCAGCATTATGGCATGGCAAACAAGGTCAGAAATGGCTTTGAGCCTTCCCCTAACAGATATGGAAATCACTGATAAAGTACAGAGTCTCAGTCAAACCCAAGTAAAACACAAAATATTTTCCGCTGCATCTAGCAGTGATTTCCCAAACAGTAAAGCGCTACATCTTTGCTCCAATATGTCAGACAATGCGTCCTGTGAATTAAGTTCGCCAAGTCCTGAGCTTTATAATAGACAGTGTCACCTTCCTTCGCAGGCAGAATCTTGTTTACCTCACAGCACCTTTTTTTACTCTGAAATGATGGGGGAGGAAACATTATTAAATGATGGGGACAAGGATATGTTTTCTGAAGCCGCCACTAATTTGCAGTCATATAATCAGTGCGTTAAAAGCAGAGCAGCGGCTAGGGAAGGAATGTCCCCTCCTGGAAGTCCTCTGAACACAGGTGTGTCCACAGATGACACAGATGTCCGTGAAACAGGAATGCCCAGGGATGTGGTGAGCCCTGCTGCCTGTAACAAACTCCCAGAGGCAACCCTTAATTGAAAGGTTCGCAGTCATACAGCTGGCATTAAAATGAGAATCGTATGTGCCAATGAGTGCTTTGTGTTACATCAGACGCAGTAACTGTTGTTTTACTTGTTTTCGACTTACACAGCGATTTCTTTCAAAAGTTGTTGTACACTGTGATAGACAGGACTTGAATTGAAATTGGAAAACGTTTTTTGAAATGTAGGGACTGTGCCATCAAGTTAAACTCAAAAGGGATGTTCTGCATTTGCACAGTAACAGTTACTTGCTAGATATAGGTCACATTCATTGGTTTTTCATGTCAGTCAGTTACATTTTTGGGGAAGTAATGTTTTATTTGCATTGAAAATGCAGTAGGTTCATCTCATTAAGCTGTTGAATTTTACTTGAATGTTTATACACACATGTAGCCTCAGTATCCAGGTTTTAATAGTAATGCCACGTTTTTTTCTAATTGGTGTTCATTAGCCTGGTTTCCATAGCATAACCAAACAAGACTAGCCTAGTCTTGCTTAATTTGCCAAATCCTGCTAAAATCCATGGACACTAATTATGCTTTAAGGTCAGTTATCTTAGTTTTCATTTTTCTACAGCTTCTCTTTGCTTCAGTAAGGTGTATGTTGCTTGTCATGCACACAAATAGTTTTAATTGTCGACTATCTTAATATATCAAACTACAACTTAAAAAAGTGTCTTTATCCCCTTTGGCATAGGATTTATTTTAAATAAATCAGGCCATGTTATGGATGACAGAAATGGATCCACAGTTCTATCTAAATTTCAGCTGCTGGTTTATTTTATGCTGTTGACTGGCACCTTTTTTGTGTAGTGCTTTTCATTTTCAAGAAAATAAAAAATTAAAATGAAATATGCTAGTAGTATCTCAGAATCTGAAATTTTCTGTATTTGCTTCTGTCCTGACAGGCTGTACTGTGGAAAAGTAGCTGGTCTTTATCTGTCCCATTTTGCAGCAGCTTGATCATTTATGGATTGCATAATTTTTTAACACTCCACTGCATTATTGTAAGTTTGTGAAATCAAATGGCAGTTTGACCTTAGTTGGTTATAACAGTTAGGAACTGGTATTTTCACCTTGTATCATTTACTTGTGGACGTAATGATTTATTTGGCAGAGAATAAAATGTCAAATGTAGTTTTTATAGTGTGATAATGAACAGATTTCAAAGAATTTGTATTTATATTATCTATTTGTACACTGTAACACTGTATTCAGATCTGTTCTTTCAAACTCAGATTTTGTTTGTTTTTCCTTTTTCTTTTGGATTTTTTTTTTTTGTCACATAGTTATGTCAATATTAGGAGATTCCTCTTGAAAAGCTGTTACTGTTTTGTCAAAGTAGAACACTGCCTTACACTAAAATAAACATGACAAGACATCATTTTTTCCGTTTTGATCTTTGTATGTTTTTGCTTTTAATTGTTCTTTTTCTAGGGTTTTGGATTCAGTTTATCCCGCAGGCAGGAAAACACATTGGATACTGTAGGACTAATACATAACCAAATACAGCTTTGGAAATTATTATTAGACCACCTGTGATTTTCTGTAGAAATTCAACATAACAGCCCTTCAACATGACCTTTTAATTTTCTGTTCATGGAAAATCAAATGTTTCTAGTTTATTTTTCAACATCAGATCTTTAGAATTTTTGTTCTGTTACTTGTTATAGGGCGACTTTGTTTTTTATTGTTAACTTGAAAACATTTTATTGTATTAAGTTCGGAAAGCAACTGTTTCATGTGACTTTTGTGAGATTTTTGCCTCACATTTGCACACAAGGAGACACACTTTTCACTACTTCATAGCGCTCCCAATAATTGTTTCCAAAGGTGTTTGTAAAACTAATAATAATAACATTAATGTGCAAGTTTTAACTCAAGGTGGTTTAATGCTACAAAAGTGCAAATGGATCCCCAAAGTCAAATTGTAGAAACACTGCTGTGAGCAACTTTTTACCCTGGCTGATAATTTCACACTGTATCGGAATCTAAATTTAAATTGAAAGATTGAATGTTATTGAGTAATGGAGTACTCCTGCAGGAAAGAAGTCCTTTCGTGCCTGTGTGACTGTGGCGGTCCCTTATTTTAAGAAGGCAGTTTTCGCGGTTATCGATTAACATTTCTCAAAGTACTGTTAAGACAGCAAGATGTCTTTCTGAAAGAAAAAAAAAAGTAACGGGGGACTGAAGTTCAATTTGTAACGGTCTTCTGACCCCAGTGTCTTTTCACAGCTTAGGTTACTTGTTTCCCTCGCATTATCTGGCAACCCCGACCAAACTGCGACAGCGCCAATGGCAGCAAAACATAACTGTTACAAGCGAGGAGGATGACAGCAACAAGGTGAGATGAGCACCGTTTGAAGTCAGTGATGGCAGTGGTTTATATGCAGATAATGTATAAAACCTAGTTGTACTGCTGTGTTTTCGCCTCCGTCGGATATCTGAAATGGCCATCAACTTTATCTCAAGTTACTGTAGTATTCCGGCAAAAATGTTAGCCACGCTTAGCAGCTAAAGCTAACGTTAGCAACCTGACGTTTAAGTTAGCCTCTGGAGCCACTGAGTTCGCTATTATTAATGCATGTTAGCTACTTGCTAACTAGCTTGATACCGTTAACAAAATAAAGGCCGGGGTTGCCTGACAAGATTGGTGGTCAGCGTTAGTTCGCTTTATGAGTAATTTTATCTTCTCTTAGCCGCCGACCAACGACATAAACAAAAATATCCCAGTTAGTTTATCTAGCTAAAACGTTGACTCTAATGCTGTCAAAGGAAACTAGCTTGCTAACGTTTGGCCACCGTTATCCGGGGCCTAATGGTGTCAAACCAGTTATCTTTAGTCAATTTTTGTTAAAAAGGTAATGTGGTGTGCAGGACTGATATTTTAGCATTTAAATTGATTGTTTGTGTGAGATCAGTGGCATTGTCATATTCTTTAATCTTCCTTCATTTCATCCCTAACAACTCATTATGCTGTTGCTAATGATATCCTGCACTGTAGTTTTTTGTTTGTTTTGACGTGTCCAGTAGTTGGCTGATGATTCCTGGGATTTAGCTAGTCATAAAAGTTAAACCGAGTAACCGTAAATTATTTGTACTGTCTGGTCATTGTATTTCGTAGTGCATTTAAATCTCCTTTCGAGTGTTTTTGCATGTTGTTGAGGTTTTTTGGGCAAAGCCTAAACTTACTTTTCACCAGATCAATCAGGTCTTCACGTGTGTTTCCAGCTGTTAAAGTCCTGCTTTGATTGTTAACTTCCCATTATTTTTTTTTATTTTGATATAGTTCTGTTGTCATGCTGAGATATATGTGATGAGGTTAGCCTGCAAACCTTATAGCTTTGTACATAAAAATACATACATATTTGCTACCTCTATTTATGAAAATAAGTTTTAATCCTAAACGTTTGAAAAAACTGGCCTGTGTGTGTGAACATCTATGCAAAGACATGTGCTCTGACCCTTAAAATGACTTGTGTCTAAACTAATTACTAAAATGACAGGGAAATGCTCGCCTTTGTATTTGACTTGGAGCTTGACGGTTACACTGTTTTTCATGAACAAAATGAGTGATGGGAGTCTGATGAGATTACAGCTGAAAAGTTGTGCACAGATGATGAACACGTCTGCATCCTCGAGTCTGAAAAATAACATATCAGACTTTAAATCAACATCACATGTTATTAATAAAGAAGGAGAAAGGCTTTGATAAGGGATGAAGGCAAGTGAACCCAAAAAAATGTACTTTAGGTTTTTGTGTTCACCATTAATCTTTAGATGGTAACTTGATTTATGACAGGGGCTGTTGTCTTTCAGAGTGACTATGTTCACTTGACCTTCTGGAGGAGGAATCAAAAAAAAATTTGGGTCAGTATCGTATAGTATCTGCTGATGGGTAAACGAACCAGTGAGCAAGTACTTAAGAAGTGTAGCATAATTCTCATCAAAAAACCTTCAGAGTATTGCAGTTGATGTGTCACTGTCTTAATTGAGTTTAAGTGAGGTAATAGTAAAGAGCCATGATTTATTGGTGTAGATATGGGAAAGAGATTTTTTTTGGTGTCCTTGGTGTGACAGTTTAACTTGTCTCTCCCATGTATGTGATTTTACACTCTTTAGCTCAGCGTATAAGGTATTTCCAGGATACAACAACATTCACTTGTTTGTACACATTTTAAAATAATGTAAAATAGTACTATATTTGCCTTGAACATTCAAAAGTTTTACTATAGTCACATTTGTAAGTATTACAGTTCCAGGGTTTCTTAAAAGCTATGTCTAAGCACTCTAAGAGTGTATGTAGTAACTCTAAAGCCGTAGTGTTTGGTCTTTGAAAATGGTTTTAAAGAAGCACTTATAAACTTTGTGTTCATATAGCAAAACAGCATACAGAAGAGTTCATTTTTAAATCTATTAAAAGTAATTCACTTATTCTTGTTTGTAAAGTAGCATCTTGTTATTGGTGTGTATCACAGTATATTACAGTAACCAGTGGCATTGTATTGTTGGTTTGTATGATGTAATTGTCCACAATGACATTTTTAAACAGTGGTTGCTGCCCTTAACTCCAAATTTTTTAGGTGAATTTCAGAATATCATACTAGACAGTATATCAGTGTAACAAGATCACACCGGTCAGGCTGCAATTTATCCATGCTCTATGCTGGATACTATGCAGGGTCAGTGGTGTAAAAGATGGCTTCAGGGAGCTGCTTCAGTTGTTGCTATGAAACACAACTACACGAGCCTGTGCATGTGCAAAGATAGTCTGGAGGCCTAGCTGCGTCTAAGCCTGAGAATCTGGAGGTGGAAAGGGAAGGATTGGAGGAGATCTGCTCCCTTAAACGTGTATTGATGTTGTCATAAAATGTCTTAAATGGCAGTGGGCTGTGTGAGCCTATGTACTGTTTTTGCAGATAGTCTGTCACTAAGCCTTGACGTTCTATAGCAGTGCCTCAACATTCTCAGGTTTTAGCTATTTGTTTTAAATGTCCAAGCCTTAGATTGTTGTTAAGATTGATTTATTACAGAAATCTCTATCCTTACAATTTGTGATCATGCTAGATATACTGTAAGCCTACATTAATCCTTGACATTAAAATGTATGAATGTGTAGCCATAACTCAACCTTCAAATTAGCTGTCAGCCTTTATTGTCCTTTGCGAGTGTCTTCTCATGTTACAAGAGGGTGCTTACAGCACTGATTTTACTGCTTTATTTCATGAACAAGCAATACAAATAGATTTGTTTCATTTTAGATACACATGAAATAATAAATATTTCTTATTTTTCAGCAGTTAGCACTGATAGAAGTCTAAGTAATGTTAAAATATTTTTGTATATAATATGCTGCCTCAAGAGTTTTAGTGTAGAGTTGTAGTATAGCTGTAAGTGTTCTGCATTTATTGACTGCCTGAAGAGAGATGACGAGCTGTGTTTGTGTTAGTCGTGACTGGTAAAAAGGAGTTAGCTGATGACAAGGCTGTGTTGCTAAGCAACGCACATCATGGGCTGTGCCTCTTGAAGCTCAACACTGGCTGTATTTTACACTCTGCAAGACTGGGGCATCTGTAGTCTAGTCGTTCTTTTCATTAAAACACCAGATTATTAGAAATGATTATTTTGACTTAAGTCAAATTAATAGTTGTAGCTGTTGACAGTGTTCCTTGTTTTAATCTACAGCCTCCCCCAAAGTCCTGCATTGCTTTACCATACAACAGCTTTGTTCCCATAGGATTTCTGTTCAATTCAGATTGTCTATCAGAAGCCCGGAGGCGCTGGGATGCACTGTTCAGCCCACACTTTGTCTCAGGTTATGTTAACTCATGCACTCACACCAAGTGTGTCTGGCTTAAATGTTTCCAAGAGGAAGGGTTTTGTACTCAGAGGAGAGGCTTGCACTGCAGCACAAGAACACATTTTGTGCAAGAACGTTGTTTTTTTGGGTGGAGATGTTGTGTTCTGTGTGTTTTTTCTAACACATACAAGCAGGATGAGACCAGTGACACAATTTCTTTTTAATATGCATCTATTTGTTTACAGTGAATAAATGAATTTCTATAATATTCACAAACACCAAATAGAATATCCTGTTCTGGAAAAATGGCCACCCATAAGGACGTTAGTGAAGTGGCAGAAATTGTCATCTGTATTTTGCAAGTTTGCAAAATAGGTAATTACAGATTAGAATGTTAAAATGTGCAAGGTAGTGAATGGTAGAAAAGCAAAGGAGGTGAAGACTCTTCTGCACATTAAAAGATACTGTATATGCAAAGGATCACTCAATTTACTAGATACATTTCCAAAAATATGAATAAGTGTATTCTTCTTTTTAATGATTCAACTGCATTTCTGTTTTGAATAAAAACATCCAAGAGTACAAAAATAAAATGATCTTGGATTGGCTGCCAAAATGTATGTATTAGAAAATGAATGGAATACAAGGTGAATATTTAGACCTAGTGTTGGAGAGAGTATTTCTTTTAACGTTATAGTCAGGTTTATTAGATCACGTTCTTCTAATTTAAACACATATTATAACTGAATTCCCATTATGTGTTTGTTATCTTTCAGGATTAAGTAGTTCAATTTTGCCAACTCACATAGGAGAAACACGTACTTTGGCCCTACACAAAGAGCCTGTAGTGCTAAAGTCCAACATTGAATATGATTCCATGGTTGCAGTGGAGGTGAGGAAGCATGGGGTGGAAATCTGAGGTGTCAAGGCGAACGTGATGACAGCATGGTCCATGGTGGAGAAGCTCAAAATGGAAAAACGCCCATGCAGGGAGGAGAACATTGACTCAAGTGAGGCCCAGCATGCCACTGATGAGTCTGAGGATGGAAGCAGCTCAGAGAGTGAATCTGAAGGGCAGCAATGCCAGAAGGTTCAGATAAACAACAGCAGCTGTAGGAAGAGAGAGCCGTTGACTGTCACAAAGCCCCATCGGCAGCTCTGTCGCTCTCCATGCCTTGACAGACCCAGTTTTTCCCAGAGTAGTACTGCGCAGGATTTCAGAGAGGATGACTCCAGCGCTGGACCAGGAATCAAGCCTGCTAGTGAAAAAGAGTACCAGACAAAGATGGAATTTGCTTTGAAGTTGGGCTATTCGGGAGAGCAGGTGGAGGCTGTCCTCAACAAACTGGGTGCTGCTGCTCTTATTAACGACATTCTTGCAGAGTTAGTGAGGCTTGGAAACAAAGTAGAGTCTGAAATTCAACCTTGCACTAACATGGCCACCTTAATATCACGGCCCCCCTGTGTTAAAGAGACGGCTAGTCCGGAGGTGTCCGTGGAAGAAGAATCTTCGGATACCTATGATAACCTCAGGCCCATTGTAATTGATGGCTCAAACGTGGCAATGAGGTAAGGTGTTAACAAACATGCACAGTTGTATTTAATCTCATCCGTGCTACAGAATGCACTTAGTGTTGAAAACATTTTCTCTAATGGATGTCTGTTTTATTATGTTAAAGTTGGTCATAATAATTGTTTTCTTTTGTAGCCATGGAAACAAAGAGGTATTCTCCTGCCGCGGTATCCAACTTGCTGTTGAATGGTTCCTGGAGAAAGGACACAAAGATATCACTGTGTTTGTCCCAGCCTGGAGGAAAGAGCAGTCGAGGCCTGACGCACTCATCACAGGTAGTCAAGTAAAATCACATTTTTCTTCTTTTTTTTTTTTGGCAGTTGCCCTGTGTTCTCATCACTTACATCCTGATCACATTTGAACTATCTGATTTTCAATTGTACTTGACAGAAATATTTTTTGTAAGGTTACTCCTCATTCCAGGTGAATCACAAAGTACTCTTTTGGCACTGTGTCTAACTCACGTAATGGAATGGGCATGGTGTAATTTACTGAAAACCACTGTGTTCTAGATACACTTAAAAGTTACACCTTTTCAACACTGAAGGTAGTGAGGTAGTGTGACAGTAGCTATTTCAGTCCCATATGTGTCTGTACTGTAGGCATTTAGGCACAGTACTGAGTATAGGTCATTTGTGTTTCGTGTTCAGCACCTGTCGTGTAAATATGAGAAAATAGATTTGAAGGGTAAAAATATGCATCTGAAATGTATTCTATGTAGACACTGCATTATGCTGAAGCCTGATTAAGCAGCTACAGAAAATGAATGAATGAATTTTTGATGAATAAATGCCTTAATGTGTCTTAAAATATCTTAAATATGATTTTGACAGGTCTTACCAATAAAAACTAATGCAAACTGGGCAGCCCAGCTTGAATTTATGAGGCCACACCCAACTCGTGTGTCACAATGTGGAATGTGAAAAAAGACAGACCTAATGACATGATCATGGTTAAGAACGGGTTTGAGTGCATTTCTCACCATACACTGATTGATTAAGTACAATTAAATTGACATTTTTCTTTCAGATCAAGAAATACTACGCAAGCTGGAAAAAGAAAAGATCCTGGTTTTCACCCCATCCCGCAGGGTTCAAGGCAGGAGAGTGGTGTGCTATGATGATCGCTTCATAGTGAAGCTGGCTTATGATTCTGATGGAATTATTGTGTCAAATGACAACTACAGAGACTTGCAAAATGAGAAGCCAGAGTGGAAGAAGTTCATTGAGGAGCGTCTCCTAATGTACTCATTTGTCAATGACAAGTAAGCAACTATGATGCATTCTTAACCCAGTCAAATGATGTATGAGGGCACTCCAGGAATCATGAGTTTACCTGCATAAAAGTTTCCACCAGCTCCAGTAACATCGTTTAATACTTTCTGTGACAAGGACTCATGATGTTATGATTTAATTAAGAAGTTGCCATTTAATTATCACATTTTAAATAACTTTCAGATTTATGCCGCCTGATGATCCTTTGGGAAGACATGGTCCAAGTTTAGAAAATTTCCTCCGGAAGCGTCCTGTTGTTCCAGAGCACAAAAAACAGCCTTGCCCCTATGGTAAGTTTTCACAATATCTTTTCTTAGTCTGAATCATTTTATGAGTTTGTGAATTTGATTGTAATAATTTCTCTATTTTGTCTTTCTTTGAATAAGGGAAAAAGTGCACATATGGACACAAGTGCAAGTACTATCATCCAGAACGTGTCAACCAGCCACAGCGATCTGTGGCTGATGAACTACGGGCCTTTGCCAAATTGTCCGCAGTCAAGACAATGAGTGAGGGGGCTTTGGTTAAATGTGGTACCAGTCCAGCAGCTGTAAAGGGGGATAGCAGCTCTGAGGCCAAACGTGTGGCACCCAAACGTCAGTCTGACCCCAGCATTCGTTCAGTGGCCTGTGAACCTCCAGAGGCGCTGTCCGTTGTCAGGAAGTCTGAGACAAATTCAGTGCCTTCCCTCGTGACTGCTCTCAGTGTGCCCACCATGCAGCCTGCCAAGAGCCACGCAGCTGGGGCCTTGAACACACGATCAGCCAGCAGCCCGGTGCCAGGTTCTTTGCAGTTTGCGCACAGTTCCCTGGAGCACATGTCTAGTGTACAGTATCCACCCATTCTGGTTACAAATAGTCATGGAGCCTCTGTTACATACAGCGAACAGTTCCCAAAGTATGACTCAGTTAGCGACCATGGATATTATTCACTGCACAGTGATTTTTCAAATATGAGCATGAGCAGCATGCATAATGTCGACAGTTTCTGTAGCATGGAGCACGAGCATGGCGTGTACCAGAGAAATCCCAGCCATTGCCCCGAGTCCTGCCTCAGCCATTCGAACAGTGACTCTTTCTCCTCTTATGGAGACTTGTACCCGAGCTCTGTGGACAGCAGCTTAGAGGAGAGCATGAAGGGCCAGCAGCAGTCACCTGCACAGAGTAGGATGCAAGCATTCGCCCATGGGTTTCGTCATGAGGCATTGACTAGGGTTCAGAGTTACGGACCAGAGGAGCCCAAGCAGGGCCCCCGTAAACAGTCCACATCTCATCTTGCACCGCGTATCCAGCATGCTGCAGTGGGAGCCAGGTCGAGCTGCCCAGGAGACTATCCCCTCACTCAGAACATCCTCCCACCTTTGTCCTCGCAGCCCACACGGTCTCTTGGTATGACTCGCATGGATAGCATATCAGATTCAAGGCTATATGATAGCAATCCGATGAGACAGAGACGACCTCCACTGTGTCGTGAGCAGCATGCGAGCTGGGATCCCCTGCCTTGTGGGAATGAGTCCTTTGGATATCATTCGTACCCACTGAGTAACAGCCTGATGCCGTGTTGTGAGCGGGTGATGGTCCGCAGCATGCCGGACAAAATGGAGCAAATTTGGAACTCGCCATGGGAGACTGCATCTGCAGCTGAACACCAGGAGCGGTATGTCATCCCAGATCACCAGTATCAAACATATCGGAACCTTTGTAACATCTTTCCTGCTTACGTAGTCCACTCAGTTATGGAGAAGAACCCACATTTGACAGATCCACAACAACTCGCTGCTGTCATTGTGACTAAACTGAGGTCATGCCATTGAGCAGATAATCTTGTTGAACATTTAACGATTATGCGAAAAAGGGAAATTAAGTTTTTGATTGCAAAGATAGGCACTTGTTTGATGTTGCTGCATGTGCAACATTTGCCCTCAGGAGTTAATATTTTTTAAAATATCTCTGGTGAGAGAAATCTGGCTATCAGATTTGACATCACTAAGATGACACTGACATAATCATTGTAGTAGAAGTTTCCTTGATAGTTTAGGTCAAATTGTAAAATGTCTCACATTGAAAAGCTACATTTTTATATGAAGCGTAGTGCACTTGATGTAAAATAACACTTTCTTAAAATCTCACTCATAACACAGTCATAAGACCGGAACAGGAGCTGCATAGAAGCTTTGCACCATATTATAATTAACTGATGCTTTGTTATAAATTAATTGCAAGTTTTAGAAACGTATAGAATAGCTTTTGAACATTTCACTGGACTTCAGATCAATTCTTGCTTTGGAAAAAATGTCCATTTGTGGTTTTAATTTATCCCTAATCTAACCATGAATATCTGAAGTAGTGTGAACCAATAGAGTAAGTAGAAGTAGAATAATAAACAAGTTAGTTACAAGTCCGCACTGTCTGCTAAACAGCAACTCGGCAACATCTCCCATATTTATCTTATTGAATCTGATCTGAGTATGTCGGCTTTTAATGCACCGTGCAGCTTTTATGGAGATCTTGTTCGGGCCCTGCGAATGTGTTGAAAGGCATCTAAAGTGTTTCTGGTGCAGTGGAACTATAAATAACCTTGCTTAGGTCTGCCTCTGCTGTAAATAATTCTTGTGACTTATTTTGTGCATTTGTTTAAAAGATAAGTCAGTGGGAGGTAAATACATACCTCACAGCATGAACTACGACATTTAATGGCCTTATATCTGAATGACCTCACGCTTTAGTCATTGTCTGATCGGTTTCAGTGAAAATTCTTAGTCACTGAAGCCTCCAACTTTCAAATGTAAAGCACTATCTCAGTATCTAAAGAGATATATTTTCTCAGCTTCACTTAACAAAGCTACTATTTTGGTAGAATTTGACAGTGCACAAAACAAGCCAAAAAAGAGATTTGACTTGTATACTGTACATGTGCACATATTTATGTACATATAATCACACAAAAGCCATTATTTCAAAGTCATTTATAAGCTGCTAAATAATGCCAAAAAAGAATTTATATAGTGTCAGTATTCCACATAACTACATTTTGGTTCACAAGATTAATTGGATTATAGGATAAACTAACATCTGTGTTTAGATAATTTCCTATGGTGTACTATATATGTATAGTTACCTATCTGATTTTACAGGATGCTACAGGCAGGATATTCCTATCTATATATTTGTCAAATTTGTTGTGCTAATTATTTTAAATGTAAAAAATATTCAAAGTGTCTTTGTTTGAAGCAGTAGCTCTAATGGACTCCTTCAGGTTGTCGGTGGAGGAGTTTGTTTTCAAGAGAAGGTTACATTTGTTAAAGACTGCACTTAGTTTAAGTAGTCTGGTAGTTTCCAGCTTTTGCTTTCCAGCCTATGCTCAACAAACCTGAATTGACTTTCATGGTTCTAAACAGAAATGAATTCATAGTTTATACATGGCTTCTTTATTAAATTGGCAAAAATGTGTTTCCATGATGAGCAGGAAGGATTTGTGAATTTCTGACACAGGCACAAAGTAAAAATCTAACTTTACTATTTGTCCAAATGCAACAATCACGTAAAACCTGATAAACTTAGTGTAAAATGGAGAGGAGAGATGAATAGATGCATTTTTTTTTCGCACACTGCATTAACTAGTGTTTTAAAGAAATCAGACTACTGCAGCGCATCGAGACAAGTTGCCTGATTTCATGCCTTGACCTTATTACTGACACTTACTAATGTGCATGTAAATGCAGTGAAATGTTGTGAACTCATTTCACTGGGTTATGATGTGACTTAGGTAGGGACTAATTGTAAAAAACCTAACTTTTTTTATTTGAGATGGAAACAATGGTTACCATTGCAGTTTAACAGTTTGCACAAGTAATTCTCTAACAGACTGAGTATTTAGGAGGTGTTACATCAGTCAGATAAAATGTTTCAAGTCTGACCGTGACAGCGAGTGATATATTGAACTCTTTGCGTAATATCGTGTTGAGTGTGAGGGTTAAATACTGTATGAAAAATTAAGTAAATGCTCAAAAGCATGTTTAAGATGAGGCTTTTTACAGGAGGCTGAATTGCTTAAATATACGTGTACAGTACACACACGGATCATGATAGGGTTTGGCTGTGCCTTGCAGCACATTGCTCTCAGGATGCTTTCAGTTTTCTAATTTACACTCTTTACCTGCCATAACCATAGGTTACTGGCAAGAGTCTCTAGTAGTGAGATATTTTGTAAAAATCCTACATGTAACATGTAGTAGTTTAAAATGAGTTATGTACATTTGAGATGTGGAGATGACATTCAGAAACGTTGTGTAAATCCTCGTTATGCACCTTGAGATCTAGAACACTGGGCTACATAAAAGGAAGGCTTTACATGATGCAGGTTTAGTCAGACATGGCCATGTTCGCCCTCAGAGGGGGGTTGCGAAGAGTTTTTTTTTTCTGTTTTAGTCCAACTTCTCATCTGTAAACAAAAAATAGAAACCTTGATGGTCACATTATCAGTAATTTCACATAGCACATTCAAGCCTTTTCTCCTCTCCAACCAGCAGGATAAAGGCATCTTGTGTAAAAACTGGTGCATTAAATGTGTAACTTACAGAATTACAGCACACATTTAGTGTCATGTAAAGCCGACCCTAATAGCTATTTCATGCTTTAAGTGCATTTAAAGGGAAATTCCACTTAATTTCACATTTCAGATACGTTCCTCCTTGGCCTGCTTTTAAATTCCATGACTGAATACTACCATTTTTACAGCATATATCACAAACAAAACATTTAATATCAGATTTGTGTTAATCATACAAAAAATTGATAAGGGAGCAGTATATCAGTGTTTGATCAATATTATAATAAATGATTAAAACACGAAGGAGCCGTGCTGACAATTTGGAGACATGCAGATATGTTTGCTCTCACTGGGAACGTGTTGTAATAATTACAAAGAAGATTTGTGTTGTTGATATTTTTTTAAATTGAGTGGTATTGCTCTTTAATAAGGCCAGTTACTTTATGTGAGCCTGACTATGTCTCATTGGTGGTGCTTTAAAAATATATATTTATAATGTTTAGGTACAGCTGTGGTGTATGAGCAGACATAAAGATAAAAAAAAAAAAAAATTTGAATGTGTTCAGCCCAAATACATTTTGGGCTTTGCTGACTTTGTTTTTTCATGAAAAAAGACAAGGCCACTTTAGGCCAGCTGTCTGTTCATGAGAAGGTGAAACAAACTGCCTAAATGTTTCTTCATGTGAAACAATCAGATTGCAAGGCTGCTGTCAAGGTTGTTTCTGGCATTTGGCTAAAGGTTTGCGCGCCATCCTGTTCTTTAACTTTACCTTGAGATTGTTGAATTATAAGTTAAAAAATGATAAATTATACATTGCAAGAAAAAAAAGCATTTTAGTAAAAAGAAACTGTAAAAGAAACCACTAAAACAAATAAATATGGTTTCTGGTTGAGCAACTAACTTATGAATTTATAGTGTGATCTTTGTTTAGTCTGAAGACTGGAATAGTCAGACGTCCTGATGAAATCAGAGTACATTTACTTATGTTTAGTAAGGAATTTGTTTTTTTGCATTTAATTGATATGTTACATGAATCCGGACGTATGTGGGCCGTGTAGCAAAATGCTGATGCTCTATTTATTATTTTGACAGATACACCTTAGTCAATGGAAGATAGACTGGAAACTGAATATTCTGTAAATAATTCACTGAAAATGAACAATTTACTTATATTTTATCAAAGCCATTTAGATTTTGGCATTACAAAGACATGCACGCATTAATTCAATTCGAGTGATCATTTCTGCAGTGTGTCATGCTGCTTCCATAGACACTGTGGTTTGGACATTCAGACCGCTTTTTCAAATTCCATATATTGTTTGATCTTTTTGACATGTTGATTTTTGTCGCTGTTCTTGAACCACTCTCAGAATGACACTCTGTTTTCATTGGGATGTCCAGACCCCTGCAAAAGAATTCTTAATGTCTCAACAAAAACCTTGCAATGTGCCAATCCTGTGTTTTCCTGCTTAGCTGAAAGGTTACGGTAAAAGCCAAAATGGTGGTTCAGAATCCCCACTTTCCCTTTGTAAGTGCCGCAAACAACTAAGCCACAAATGTCTAGAATTGACTTTTGCTTGTTGATACAAATTGTATCTATACCTTGAATGTAACAAAATATGAAATGTAAAATATGAAAATAGTTTTATTTAAGTAAAGGGGAAAAAGACAATGCCATAATGTTTGTGACACTGTGTGTCACTGGGAGTAGCCCATTGGTATGTACTAACTCTTACTGGGTACAGTAGTTATTTACAGGGACATTTATGTGCTACCTACAAGTGCACAGCTACCCTGTGTACAGCAGTAAGCATCATGTCCTCCCTGTACATAGTCACACCTGTGTGTGTATATAGAAAAAGCTATCTGTAAATGTAAACTAAGTTACTTCAGTTGTTATAATACTTATTTCTGTGTTGTAACCTGTGCACCTTTGTTTAAGTGCATACATTTCCTCTATGAATCAACATGTCTGCTTTATGCTATTTTAATGGGATTTTCAATATTTTTGAATATATTTTGCCTAATAAAACATGCCAAAGTTATTCTTGGGTAGCTTTGTCAAACATATTTTCTTGAGAAATTGATGGGTTGTCATGCATTGATGTTTCACAGAGCAGAGGTTTTCTTTCTGAGGTGTACAATAAGAGTAAACACAGGAAAGCAAAATCTGTGTCTCGTCTGACTTAAAAGACAGTTAAAGCACGTTAAAGAATGTGCAGTTTGTCGGTGGCTGAACTTTGCCGCCAGAGGATGTCACTAGTGTACTAAAGTAACATCTTCTGGTTAGGTCAGCCAGCGGCAAACAACACTGTCACTTTATGTCAGGCTTGGGTTTGTTAAAAGGCGAAATTCTGATAGTTAAACAGTTGATTTAACGACTACCCTGTATGTCGACAAGGCAGATCTGTGTTTAATTGTCATTTCTTTCACTATTGAATTCACCATTTGTAACTGAATAATTTCGGTATCTGAGGCCAGTTGGCATACTGTTGTTTCAAATGAACAGTGAGTAGCTTTTGGCTGGACCTGTGTAAATTATACTAACACTATTTTCAAGATGTTTAGATTGATATTGTCCATATGATATTCATTTTAGTTCAGAATCAGTTGTTAATGGCTTCGATTAAGACCAAAGTCATTTTTGATGTGTACATATCACGCACCTGTTGTGATAGTTGGTTCAAACACACACACACACACACACACACACAAACAGCTATGATCAGTGAATTGTGAACCTCTTGGCCTGTTGTAGTTTGTAGTAGCTTCAAAAGTGTTGGTGTGCAAAGTGCAACGACGTCAAGAGGCGCATTCATTTGAACATGACTGTGCATACACCGTGTAATACTCAGGTTAACTCACACAAACATTTGAAATCAAATACTTGGTTGTTTTTTAATACTGTATCATGGATGGTTGCATTTCTGAATTAGAGCAAGTCTTGTTGTTGAGTAGACCAATGTGTCTGCAATGTAAAAAGGGAAGCGTAACAAAGTGAGCGGGGTTTTTTTTTGTGTTGTGATGATCTGCAGTATTGTAATCCACACTGACTGGAAAGCATTGCTTTTATAGACCAAAATATACAAAAATAGACTATTTGGGTCCGTGGACTCAAACAAAATGTAAGTCTTAATGACAAAATGTGTTTCTCTCCGTAAATAAAGCAAAATTCTGTTCAAACTGTGTTTCATCTTTTTTTTTTAGTTTTTCTTTCTTTGGTTTGTAATGAGACAGGAAGGGAAGCAGACGTGGTGTGCAGTTGTGTCACAAAACGTAACTGTGTTGAAAGCTTTGACAGTCGTACAGTTGACGTATAAAGCGTCACATTAAGTGCACTAAATATGTGACATTTGAGTTGAACAAAAAGTAAGAAATGTATTTGTCATTGTTCACTATGCACTTACCCGTATGTAACATATCAAGCCTTTTTTACAATTTGTCATTAATAATAAGAACGTTGGAAGTTAGATGACAGACGTAAGACACGGCGGTGTAGGTTTTAGTCTAACTGAAATAATCCCATCATGCCTTCTCCGTGGCAGCTGAATAGAGGGCTTGAAATGGACACAGTAGCCATTGTTTGCCAGAGGAAGCTGTATAATATAGAAACACGACAGTAATATCTCATTGTCTGACCAACACCCATGTCTTGCTGTCTTGTGTAATGCTCTCTATCTTTGGAACGTATACTAAAACTTCACTAAGAGATGCACTTTTTGCAGGTTAATTTGTTAGATACAGTATCGTAATAACTTTTTTTAAATTGAGAGGATTGACTTTTAAAACAACTATAAATTCAATAATTTAACTGCAACATCTAACCCTAACCCTAACATACTATAATAAGGCCAGCTGCTATGATCGTACTTATTCATCGTTTTTAAATTCACATGTTATGAAATGTAATTCAATTCAATTTTATTTATATAGCCCAATATCACAAATCAAGACTCAAAGGGCTTTACAGTCCATACAACGTACAACACCCTCTGTCCTTAGACCCTCGGTTC
>JAPQRN010000007.1:10749367-10773389 GCA_037367275.1 Coranthus polyacanthus
TATTGTTAAGAGCTTTGTAAGTCAGCAGCGAGATTTTAAATTCAATTCTAGATTTTACTGGAAGCCAATGAAGAGAATAAAACAATTCAGTGTAAAAAAAAAAAAATATATATATATATATATATCAAAATACGAACATTCAAATCTATCTTGAATTCTATCACGCTTGGCCTCTATGTGCTGGTTAAATAATGTAACACCTTAGGTTTGGTGTCATGAAGATGCACACAGACATGTTAACAAACTTAATATTTTTATTTATTTTTTTTTCAAATATACTATATATTAAAAGTCAGTATTAAACTAATGTTAATTAATTCAGTGTAAGTTATCCTGCCTTCCTCTAACAATATATTAACACATATTGCTCCTTTAAATAAATGCAGAAAAACAAATGTGTTCGGTACAGCTAGAACTATATACTTTTTGTCAGTTTCTATCAGGTCTGTACGTGTTATACCGACATTGAGACATTGAGTCTGTTAGGACATGGGCTTTTAATAAATGCTAATCAATGAAGCATACAGGTCAGGTTTTCTACAGACTAAACTTAAGACTAAAGCATTAATATCTTCTTGAAAAGCATAGTAGCCTGAGATAAGACTTGCCTTTGACTCAGGCTGCAGTGAGTTTTTTTCAGTGAGAGGTCATCGTACCCTGGAAGAGTAGAAATGAGTCAACATACAAAAGCAGCGATGCCCCCGTGCTGTGCTTTCTCTGGGAATATAACGGCGGCAACCTGTAGAAAGTACACTTCAGGTGGTCACCATGTTTCCCAAGTCAGTCACATAAGATCATTACTAAGGCGTTGAACTTAACTGTTTTCATAAAATCAGACACCTTTGTATGCGAGGTGCTTGCAAAATTGAACAGAATTAGAATCGTTTTTGTTGGAATTTCAGATAAACGCAGCCAACTAAACCAAAAGGGTGAAAGCGAAACGCAAAAAGACTTCATTTAACGAGAAACTGAAGGTAAGGTGTCGCCTACGAGCTACTGTGGAGGTAAAAGTGGTGCTGCGTACTAAGTGAGATGGTCTGCAATGCTTTGAACTGCGAAGAAAAGAAGACACGCTGCCCTGACTGTGCTGACCGCAAACTTTCACTTGGGCGTGAACAGGAAGTGACATCCAGACCCAGAAACTACAAATGTGCTCAAGGGTCACACAGCATCAAGCGTTTCTAACTCAACAAAAAAAAAAAAAAAAAAAAAAAAGGAATTTTGTAGGTGAAGTGGTGTAAAGATGCAGTGTGTTTTATTTAGCAGAGGAAAAGTTAGGTTTGATGAGTCATGCTGCTCCATTTGGTACAGTCCAGCAAAGTTAGAAGCCTGAGGTCTTGTCTCTAAAGTTTTCCGCTCGCTCTTTTATATTGAGGGAAGCATTTTCTGACAGGGTTTAGGCGAGCTGAACTTCTTACAGTGAAAGGTAAATTCCAGTAAGTGCAAAGCTATTCTGAGTGCTCAGGATTGCCCTCTGAGGAGGCATTTATTTCCTGGTGCCAGCAGAGTTTCCAGATTGATATTTAGCTCTTTTTTTTTTTTTTTTTCCACAGGGCAGGAGTGGTCACAGAGCAGTTTGATGAGCACAACTTTGACAGCGCAGCTTCCCTCCACGGCTCGTCTGCTCAACACATCTTAGCCCATCTGGAAATTACATGGACAGTATTTCAACCTTTGTCACCACTCTTATCATTAAAGCAGCATTTGTAAAGTATGCAGTAATGTTATTTTTCTGCGTCACACTGAAACTACTCTGGCCTCTTACGTGTAGTCTGTACGTTATCGACCCTGTCTCCCACGATGATGAGGCAAGATTCATTTACTTCATCAGCTGACATACGATGGTCAGATTTAGTCGATTGTTTACAGATTCTATGATTTTTAAAGCTTCATCCCTCCATGCGTACGATGAAGATGCAGGCTGGGCCTCTTTTGCGTCATCTCCTGCTGCTCTAAAATTCATGCGAGAAAGTGCTGACCACCGGACCTCTTCAGTATGACCAACAGTGACTTTGATTCGACCGAATATATAACCCACTTTTACAGAAGTGAAACTTTAAGTGAGAATCATTTTCCCATGCTTTAATTTGCCTTAACTCCTGTAAATCAGCAGTAACGACGCACAGAAGCACTTGCTTTTCATATTCTGTATAGATGTCTGTCTCGTCTCTGCTTGACCTCCATTAGGGCTCAACATCAGGACTCCGCGTTCGCTTTCTTTAAGTCTGAAACAGAGCACATGCACAGAATAAGGTCAGAAGCACTGGAGATAAACAGCGACGAAAATAGACGCTGATGGCTTGCAAACAGTGACACTGAAAGCTATGGGGTCTGCGTATAATATGTGAAGATTGGAAGTACACTCCTGCATTTAATTATATAATAGCCTATATATATTTTTTAAACATAAAAGGCACTTTTTTTGTCTAGTTAGTTAGCTCAAAAGACAACAAATAGGCAAATAGATACTTATTTTATATATTTATACTATTAATATTTGATTACCCTAGCCTATTGTTGAAATTACTGTATTTGAAAACGCATGATTATTAGACATATCTGGCTGATAAATTCCTCTCCAGCCTGTTTAGACTTTACTTGTTGCATATCTTTCCAGTGCTTTGTTCTTTTTTAAAATGTAATGCTGTAACGTTTGTGTTTGTCGGGTCTTTTGCTCCTCTTTATCCCGCTGCGCGTGCGATGTGATAGCCTCGTTATTTTATTTTATTTTAATTTTTTGTTGCTTTAGGTAAAACGTCTCGTCTTCTACGTGTTCGTGATTTGTGAGCGTGAAGCCGCTGCTGCTGAAGTTTCTGGCTGAGAGACAGGCTGCAGCCATGATGGCGATGATGCGGCTGCTGCGGGCGGAGTCTGCTGGACTGAACCCTCATTCTCAGTCTGGCTCCTGTCCTGTCATCGGTCTGGGTGTGGTTTTGCAGTCAGGGGTACCGTTAGCAGGAAATCAAGCTTCTGCCCATTTCACTCTAAGACGAACAAAGAAAAAAAAAAAAAAAACAAAAAAAAACACGCACACAAGCCTAGCAGTGAAAAGAGCCTTGTGGACAGGACAGAAGTGCGTCTGCTTCTTCGAAACGGGAAGGCGTTTGATTGGCGCCGTTGTTCTGATGGGAAAAAGTTTTCTGCTGGTATCGTTAACTGGTGGTCTGTTTTACTAAGTTTTTTAAAAACCTGAACCGGACGCAGAAGAAAGCAAAGATGCCGAAAACGGTAAGATAGAAAACGATTTGAACGTTTCTGTGTTCATGTTGAAAATACTCTGCCTGTGGTGTATTTGTTTCTCCACTACTTCTGTAATATTCTCATATGGATTTACAATCATTCAACACTGCCATTTTGTGATATTTGCGACAACGTAGCATCTGTGGCGTCTCCACATCTCGGCGTTTCATAACGGGTTAGTTACATCTTTAAACTCTCACGTTACCGGAGGAGGCGACTTTCCGTTATGTGAGTGCGCGTGCGCGCTCCCGCCTGTACGTTCATTAAAATTTGCGCCTTAAATCACATAATTTAAACCTTTTGTTCTGATACAATAGTGCGTCGGTATGACTTCCACTCGTCAACCGAGGACTCTGAAATCACATTTTTGCAGTGAGTTGTGAGCGGAAGCCGCTGTGTGGCCTGCAGTAGCAGCCGAGCTAGTCCTCCTAAGGCCTCCTTTTCAGTCAGGTCTAACAAGGAGGGATTTGAACTGTCACACAAACCAGCTGTGCTCTGACTGCCCAAAACTGGAGCAAATGGAGGCAAAGTGAAAACTGGGAGGTGGCACGGAGGGGGGGGGGAGTACTTACACCTATTATGTAATATTGCACAGATTAGAAAAAGGCCACAATTTAGCTGTGTGTTGTGTTATATAAAAGAGACCCGTGCTGGTCCTGCTAGTAGCTCTAGAGCTATGAACAAAGAAGAGCAGGAGGACCACACAATGACTTCACTCTGTTCAAAAAAATCATGGTGATTAGTAAAAGCGCAGCGTTTCTTCAGGGGCAAACAGAAGTGAAAGTGATGCGAAGGAGGTTTACATTTGCGTCTGTTTGCCCCCCTGATAAGTTGATTCAGGAGCACGCTGAAAAAAAGGAGACAAATTAGAAAATGTGAAATGTGTGTGCATTCCCCCTCTATGGTTTATTCTGGCTTGTGAGAGCCACGTGCGGTCGGTACAGGAACATTACAGTCGCTCATAACCTGCTGTGTTCAGGTGCTGAGTACAAAGCTATTTAAATGTCACATTGTTTTGTGATTCACTGAGAGGTGTGCAAACACCCAGACATCTGCTGTCCATAGCTTTAACATCTGTACTGCACATTTCACCCTGAAATGAATTTGTAATTTTACACATTTTAAAATTGCATTCAGAAATGTAAATGGCTTCCTGCTGTATTGTTCTCGTTCGTACTTCCTACTTCATTTTCCAGCTGTCAAATGAAACATTTTATTGCATCCTGGCATTTAAGGTATGCGCTACACTTAAAGAGCCTCCATTAGCCTGTTCTAGTATGTTCTTCATCTGTATATATTTAGATGCTTTTGAAGTGTATAGAAACGCAGTATGGTTGTTAGGCTCGGCTTGCAGCTACTGGGATACTGCAGCTGTGTTGGTAGGGGCCTGTTTATAACAAAGCAACAAAATTAGAAAAGAGGAAGCTTGTAGCAGGCAAAATAGGTGGTCAAGAGGAAGCAGAAAGATTTTCTGAAAATAAACACAAGCAGTGAATGATGACAGGAAAAGGCTGTAAGGTATGTTAGACAATGAGGCACATATTCATTAATGATCATTGTGATCTGCTGCCAGTGTCTCATATTTGACAAGTCAGAACAGATTTTATTTTTAGCAGATACATTATGTTTATGTTACCCCTAAAGTCATGGCACCTGATGGATAGTGATATTATGAAACGATTAAAAGTCCTGCCTGTTATTGCAGAGTGTCTGCTTCCTCTTGTTTGCTCTGCAGTGTCAAGATGAGAGTAGACAAGGCTTATAAAAGAAGGAAGCTTGACACACTGACTCAGCAAATGCTGAACGCTCACTAGTACTCACCCAGTGAAAGTAGTTTTCCCAATTCAGAGTCAAATCCACAGCAAGGTGGGTCAGGGAGTTACACGTGAGGTTAAAAATGTATTTTTTCCAGCAGCTGTTTAGGTGTCCTGGTTTTGTAACCAGGGTTTATTTATTCTGTGCTTTAGTTAACTGTAACAACCGCAGCGTTCATATTTCACAAGAATAATAATTATTGAAAAACTCTGCCTTTGCTTGACTTGTCTTGGCTTTGCTTCAGCTTCCCAAGGAAGTCATGTTGTGACTCAAGGTTTCTGCACTTACATCAGTTCCTTTCTGGTAATTTCCTCGTCTGCAGCCTTATATGGACTTTCACATCATGCTTCAGCCGTTCTCCTCCCTGCTTCCCCCGGCGTGGTCCTCAGATGCCATGCTCCACTTTAGACTGTGTTACAACAAGCCTTTAAAGTGTTATTTTACATCTTAATGGACCTATTTTAGTTTTACATTTCATTTTAGCTTTGATACGTTGTTAGATTTTACATGTTAAGTTTTAAAGTTTGATACTTTGTTAAATCTCTAAACTGCTTCATTCAGGAAGCACCTCTATTATCCACAGAAAATCATTTTAAATGGGCCACGGTAGCGTCAGTCGTTACTTATTTATTATTATTATTTGCATAAACAAATAAATAAAAAAATAAATAACATATTTTGCAGTTCACTGATTTGTAATGTTGAATGGGCTTCACACTGACCATCTTTTATCTGTATAACATGAGTTGTTTCTGAGTATGAGTAAAGCAGGTTCTCTTTTGCTCTCTTGCTATTGAACAAGATTATTTTTTGTAATTTTTAACAAAAAAAAAAAACACAAAGAACATAACTTACCATACTATCCCATCACACAGGAACGAAGGCAGAATGATGGCAGCAGTTTTCTAGTGAGAGGAAAAAAACTTTTAACAAAAGTGGCAAAGCAGAAATGGTAAATGGAAAGACCCAGAGGAATGCAAGTAGGGGATTAAACGAGCCTGTAGTGCACATAGCAGAGCAGATTAACAGTTTGTAAGCAGGAGGTGGTGGACAAACTGCAACCAAAACTTCAGGGCTTTTAGTTTTATGTTTTCCATTTGGAAGTTGTGAGAAAGATAATACTCCTGAACGTAAGTACTTTCCTATTTTGTAAACTTTACTGGTTTTGTCTTTGGAAAATAAATCAACAATTTCTTCCTGTGGACGTACGACTGCTGTTGCTATAAAATGTTTTTAGTTTTTTAGAGTAACAATAAAAAAGGGTGATGCCTACCTGTCATATATAATCAAACATATTAAGATGAAGTCAGGTGCAGTGAATAGATGAGGATTAATTGACATTACAGTGTATTATGTTGGTTTTGTGAGGGGAAAATCCCGCTCATACACCTGCTCATGACCAGCTTGATGTTATGGCAGCGTGCTCTGGTTAACAAGTATGAATGAGCTACAGGGAAAAATGTCCTAATGACCTGCTAAAATTTAAAATAGTTAAATCTAGTTGAGCATTATCTAAAAAGAAAATGTGCCTGCTGTGAGCAGAACACATTGTATTGGGGTTTCAACCATACTGTAAACATGGGATGAATTAACTTAATATAGTGTGGAATCATACATACTTTTTTGTTTTGTCTGCACATTTTTACATAGTATTCAAACATGGCAGACACAGCCAGCGGGAATAAAAGCGTCTTTACCGGGTCACTGGAGATGCGATAGCACATTCAGCAAACAAATAGGCTTTTTTTCCCCCCGTAGCAGACATTTCAACTTGTTTATAACAGGCAAAGCACAGGTGCTAGTAATAACATTAAAGAGAAGTTCTGTTCAAGTGTCCCAATAAGTCATGCCTGCCCACGGGAGAGGGGTTTTATTAAATGAGACAGTGATTTCATTACACTTGTAACAGCGGTTGTGGGAAAGAGACCTTTTGCCCTCATGTGTCTACTGTCCCCTGCGAAGAAAGAAACCTCATCCTGTCTTCCATCCTTCTACTTCCTGTCACCCAGTCACTCGGGTTTCTGCAGTTACAGAAATAGTGGGATACTTTGGAAACTATAATACAAATACAAAGCAATGCAAAATTAGATGAGAAAATCTAGGAGACACTAGTTTAGAATGAATAATTAAAGCAGACTGAAGCAGCTTGCCTTGTACTGTGCTCCTTTAAAGATCATTATAGTACATTATAGTCCTTTTGTTTCATGTGGTTTAAAAAAATATATAGATGTGGTGCAGTTTATCTTGTGGTCACAGTCTGGAGAGTTTCTTGGTCTGGAGCAAACAGCAGAGAAGTAACCAGTCCGCTGTTGTCCAGGCGACCTCATGGTATAGACAAAACTCCACAAAGTCGCAATAAACTCATCTGTTAAATGACGTTCAGCACACGACCGGCGGCTAATCCGGAAGGACAACAGGATGTTGAGAAGCTGAGATTTTATTTATACAGAGGAGGAGCACATGTCCTCTGTGCAAGAGGAGCACATACTGTGTAGCCCTGATAACATGATGAATTGGCTCTACCTAAAATTACATTTACCTCCTATGTGAGGGCAAGGCACACATACTTTTAACTTACACACTGACCTTTTCAACAACATGTGTCCATTATTCATTTTTTAATACACAGTGCAGAGTTTAGAATATGGCTCCGACTCAGCTCTCGAGTAACATTAATATTTGTATTTCAGCTTCGGATGATATAAACATGCCTGTTGTCTTCCCCATAAGTCTTTTCACATGATATTTCTTGAATTATGGCTTCAGTGGGTAACAGCATGGCTGTTGTGCTGCGTGGCAAGGAGAGTCACATTTTTCCACATTTTCACACTTCTTATTCAGCATTGCTTTTACTGTTACATGCATGCTGTTGTGTATGCTTTAGAATCACATTTTAAATGTCCAGTGTGTAAGATTCAGGGGCATTCAGGACTGTAATATTCACAGTTCTATTATTAGCGTTTAATCCACTTTAATCCATTTAATCAGATGCTTTTTTCCATTTTATAGCAGGTGGCGCCCAGTGTTAAGGTGCATTGTCATCATCTACTGTGGACCCAAGTTAATACGCTCATAACGAAAAAGCCCAGAACAGACAAACCAAACACTGGCTCTAGCGAGAGCCTTTCTGGGTTTTTTGCAGCCACCGTAAGCGAGCGAGAGGTTGTATTCAGTTAGTTACAATCTGCACCTTCGCCACTAGACGTCACGAAATATCACACACTGAACCTTTAATTTATTGCATGTGTGTCAAATAGTTTTTCTTTCTTAAGTAACTCATTTTTGGTCTGTGATTAGTCCTTGATATGAATGAGGTGGTGGTAGATGTTAGTAGCATTGGTTGCTGTGGTTACCAGGGTTGATCCATCATTAAGGAGCTGCTGACCTTGTGCCACTGAGAAGATATGACTCAGAAATAGGACTTGTCTGAATATTGTAGATATTGAATTAGGTTATTACCCTTAACACATGGCTTGTTATGAGCTGACCCTTAAAAGTATATAAACAGGTTAATCCTTTACAAAGCATAATCTAATGTAAGGGGAGCTGAGACGTTATCCACATGCCTCATAATCATCCTGCAGTTAGTCCCTTAGGAACAGTTTTGTTCCTTCTTATCCCTAAAAGCATTTATCATCTTTGTTGTCTTGGTGTTTAAAGAGATTGCTACGTTGGTTGAAAGACTGTGATTGTGAACAGCACACTAAGATAACACCAGTGTAGGAATGTGACGGTGGTGGCTCTGAATCCTAGGACTCGTGCAGTGGAATATTTCAGCCTTCATCTCCTTATCAGGTAGTATAGGTCAGAGGTTTCTGAGGGCCAATTTGATTATTAGTAGTCAAGGAGAATGATAAATGTTGTTTGGAACAGATACACTTGCAGTATAAATTAAAATCTTGTTAAATTTTAGAGTGACTCCCACACAACACTTTTCCCAGGGTTCACTTTTGGGTTAGATCCTTCATCATTATGTTGCTTCTGAGTTGCCGTAGAAATGAAAACAACTTGTCACTTTTTAATAAACAGAATCAAATGCTTTAAATCTTTATAGTACTGCTACAGATTTCTTTACTGTCAGTCTTACAGCTCTATAATCATCGCAAAACCTGACCTTTTTTTTTTTTAGAAAGCTCATTTAAAAACAATAAACGTTGATATCAGTAACACAGATAAAACACAGACTGACACAGAGTATAGACTAAATAAAATCAAACACAAGCAGTAATAACCCAAAGGAACAAACAAAATTTAAACAAGTAAAATATAAAGACATGAAAGCCACAAAGTGGTCATGATGACAATTAAAAGGCTAAAGAAAAAAGGTGGGTCTTAATGCGGGATTTACAACCGTAAAAATATTAAATAGAGGGGGAAGATCTAATTGTTGGTGACAAACTATTGTATTGACTGAAAATGCTCAGTTACATTTAGATTTTAAGTTTGATGCAAAGCAATGATTTGTCAGTGGATGAGAGAGGCTTTAAAAACAAATCAAAGCATCTTAATAATGCGAATAATTGATATAAGGAAATTGGGGCAATTAATGGAATCACAATAATAATCTCAATATCAGCCTGTGCAGTTATATAATCGCAAAAGGCTGCAATTTAAAGGGTTTAGGGTGATTAAATTGGTGATAAAAAAAAAAATTGGGGGGGGGGACTTAGTGACACTAAACAGAGAGAGGGACTGTGTAAAACATGCTAATTTAAAGTCACATTTTTGCATATTTTTTTAAGTTTTTGTATTTTTTTATGCTAGTTTAAGTTTGTATGTTTGTCTTTGCATTTTTAAATGAATATTCTGTGCATTTTCCTTGATGACCAAGCAAACTGAAATCATAATCGCAGTATTGCCCACAATATGACTTTTTCACCGAATCGTGCAGCCCTAAAGGACATTATTAATATGAGTAATATTTAATTGCAAATCAGTAATTTCAGTAATCAGATGTTAACAGAAAAATTACTGACAACTTCATCTTAACAAGCTAGTAACATTGTAACCAATTTAATCTCTGTAGTTTCTCTTCTTCATCTCTAGTTTCTTAACACTTAGAGAACTAATTTGATAGCATAGGGTTGCTGTGAGAGAAAACGGTGAATAATAAGCCATGGAAACATGACACGTGGGCCTGAGAAGGGTGTTTTTAAGCGTGTGCTAATAATAGTGTCTTTTTGAATTCTAGCCATGAGAGACACACCCTAACCAGGCACAAAATTTATGAGTGTAGTTCCTTTTTCATGCAACATTAGCCACTTTGACAGAGGAAATGAAACCGCTTAAAGCCGGCAGAACAGTTGTGAACCGAAGTTACAAATAAAAAAGTTGTACATCAAGGTTCAGAGCTGTTATGTCTAGTATGGCTAGACGACCGTGTGCATCTGTGTTGGAGTTCAGTGTGAGTCTGTGTCGTAGGTTTCACTTCAACACTAACTGCTGGTGATGACAGGAAGTGACAGAGGGGCAAGTGTCCTGAGCAGTAAATGGGGTCCTGCTGACATGAATGGGAAAGAACGCAACTCTAATCAGCCCCGCAACTGGGAAATAATGCATACCATTGTTGTTCAGGTCAGGCGTGGGCCTCAGCCTGCACAGTTATTTCCCAATAGACAAGCATTGCTGCTGTTTTCGTCATCTCTAAGAGGACAGAGAAAATGAGAAAAGCATGGTCAGTACACATTTAGCTTATATATAGGTGACCTCATGGAAGGGGATAAGTAAATTATTATTAAAGTCACTTGAGTAAAGTTCATCTCTGGCTAAATAAGCAGCTGTAAAGAAGTGTGTTACCTACAGAGAAACCAACATGACTTCATATGGTCTGCTCATGTCTGAGGTGTGCCTGCTGGCTCAGAGAGCTTACGTAGAAAGCTGACAGGTTGTTTGATACATGACAGGATGTAGTCGACTCTCCTGAGAGCTCAGTGTTTAGCAGCAGCGCCTCATAAGGCTCAGCCACCAGAGGATGTGGTTACTTCCTGTAGATAATTTCTGTGCTGAGCCAGAGCCATTGGCACATTTGCTGCACACAGTGTGGGCCTACAGGCATGATCAATGAATCCTGCATGTATCAGAATCTCATTTTTAATAGCTTAAATGTCTGATTGTTCACATGATGATTAGATTGTTGGATTGCCTTGTTTTCCAGACCATCCTGATGTGCACAGTGAAGCTACTTAGAAATAGCTCATTGAGTTGTGATGATAGTGGGCGTGGCTTTGCTGCTTGTGCAGCTGTTGAGTTTATTCAAACCCCAACAGCTTCATTTAAAATCAGCTGATGAAGCTTCTGTCTGAGGATCTTTCTTTCATTGTATATATTTATTTTTATTTTTGTCAAGATAAGACTACCGCAGTGAAAGAGTACACCATATGTGTCAAAACCATTTTAATAACACGAGTTTTTCTCTTTTTTTTTGATTGACAATGTTTTTTTTTTATGAGAAAAGCCTCGATTTAAAGAAGCTGAAAATGGCAGGATGAAAGAATGCATGGAAAGAAATATGAATTAAAAACCATATTGTGCAAAACCATTTTATTCTTCAACACCAAGAACAATTAAAATTGGGTGTAAACAAAAATGAAGCTGATTTATTGCAATTATATTTTGTTTTAGTTTGTTTCATTGCTCATAGTAGTTTTTATTTAGTTTTTGTGTCTTTTTATTTCAGTTAACTAACTTATTTTTTCCCTGCTAGTCTTAGTTTTCATTAACTTTAATACAAACTGTACACGCTTTATCCAAAATGTTGGAAAACTGAACATTTCCACTTCTCTGCTCTTTTCCTCAGATTAGTGTGAGAGTCACCACAATGGATGCTGAACTGGAGTTCGCCATTCAGCCGAATACAACAGGAAAGCAGCTCTTTGACCAAGTATGCACATACATACATATTTCATATGTTTATTTATTTCATCATCTGCTCTAAATATTTTCCAAAGATAGCAGCACTATTCTTACTTTAGACTAAATAATAGTATATGTTATATATGCGCTGAGAGTCATATTTACTATGTTTTCATGTTATTTTAAGGTTGTTAAGACCATTGGACTGCGGGAGGTTTGGTACTTTGGACTCCAGTACCAGGATACAAAGGGTTTCTCTACATGGCTCAAGCTCAACAAGAAGGTGAAGTCCACAATAAATGACACCCTCTTCTGACTAATTTGTCAAGACTGAACTCCTGTGTGAAGCTATGTAAAGCATTCTAACCTCCACCCTTTGGCCGTGACACATTTATTTTAGGTGACAGCCCAGGATGTGAGGAAGGAAAGCCCGCTGCTGTTTAAGTTCCGTGCTAAGTTCTTCCCTGAGGACGTGTCCGAGGAGTTAATCCAGGAGGCCACACAGCGCCTTTTCTTCCTGCAGGTGAAGGAGGGAATCTTAAATGACGACATTTACTGCCCTCCAGAGACAGCGGTCCTCCTGGCCTCCTATGCAGTGCAGGCCAAGTACACCGACTACAATAAGGAAGTCCACACGCCAGGCTACCTGTCCAGCGAACATCTGCTCCCTCAGAGGTAACACTGACTCTGAAACAACTGTCATGAGGTCTGATAGTTGCATCTGTAAACCATATACACTTGTTTTTATTACAAAAAGAAAAAACATGTGAAAACATACACTCACTGGCCACTTTATTAGGTACACCTGCTATTAGGCCAATCACATGGCATCAACTCAATACATTTATGTATATGGACATGGTCAAGACAATCTGCTGAAGTTCAAACCAAGCTCCAGAATGGGGAAGAAAGGTGATTTAAGTGACTTTGAATGTGACATGGTTGTTGGTGCCAAATGGGCTGGTTTACAGAAAATGATCAGAAAAAGAGAAAATATCCAGTGAGCGGCAGCTCTTTGGGTAAAAATGCCTTGTTGATGCCAGAGGTCAGAGGAGGATGGCCAGACTAGTTCAAGCTGATAGAAAGGCACCAGTAAGTCAAATCAACTCGCTACAACCGAGGTATTCAGAAGAGCATCTCTGGACGCATAACACATCGAACGTTGAACTAGATGAGTGACAGCAGCAGAAGACCACACCTTGTGCCAGTCCTGTCAGCTAAGAATAGAAAACTGAGGCTACATTTCACACTGGCTCACCACAATTGGACAACAGAAGATTGGAAAAACGTTGCCTGGTCTGATGAGTTTCGATTTCTGCTGTGACATTCGTGTGGTAGAGTCAGAATTTATTGTAAACAACATGAAAGCATGGATCCATCCTGCCTTGTATCAACGGTTCAGGCTGCTGGTGGTGGTGGTGTAATAGTATAGGGGGTATTTTCTTGGCACACTTTAGACTCTACAGCCTACCTGAGTTCTGTTGTTGACCATGTCCATCCCTTTATGGCCACAGTGTACTCATCTCCTGATGGATACTCCCAGCAGGATAACGCAACTTGTCACAAAGCTCACATCATCTCAAGCTGGTTTCTTGAACATGACACTGTAATCAAATGGCCTCCTCAGTCACCAGACCTCAATCCAATAGAACACCTCTGGGATGTGTTGGAACGGGAGATTCACATCATGGATGTGCAGCTGACAATTCTGCAGCAACTGTGTGATGCTACCATGTCAAGATGGACCAAAACCTCTGAGGAATGTTTCCAGCACCTTGTTGAATCTATGCCATGAAGAATTAAGGCAGTTCTGAAGGCAAAAGGGGGTCCAACCTGATACTAGCAAGGTGTACCTCATGAAGTGTATGTTCTTGTGGCATGATTAAGACACACCTGAACATAGTTTTATATTTTTATCAATTCAGAGCTTATTTTTTAAGTCAGTATGAAGTGTTATTATCATTTAGGGGAACTTACTGTTTCTTTGTGGTGCAGTACGAGCATACTGTATTTGACATAAAAACAAAAACTGTGAAAACAGCATTTAACACCAAAAACATTTACAACTGGCTTAATATCAACAATAAGTATTTTATGATGACTTTGGCTCTTACAAATGTTTTCTATATCATTGGAAAATAAATAAAACCATAAATAAAAAATGTAATTAATAAGAAAGAAAGAAAAAGAATGTCTGAAACCTTGATATTATTTTTCATTTTTCCACATCTTTTAAAAAACTAGAGATTGTTGTAAAGGCAGCAGTAAACTTGCCTCGTGAAGCGGAGAATCTCATAGTTCAGACACAATTTGAAGCAAACAGTTCAAAAGTTATCTGATGTTTTGTAAAACATGCATGCTTAGCATCAGTGCTACATTAGTCTCTATAGGGTTATTGTGAGAGGTGATAACGTGCTTTAACCAACATGTTTCTCATGTTCTCAGAGTTCTGGACCAGCACAAACTCAACAAGGACCAGTGGGAGGAGAGGATTCAAGTGTGGCATGAGGAACACAAGGGCATGCTCAGGTAACCACCGAAAAACACAAGCAAACCTTGTAGCCTCGTAGTGTTATTTCACTTGTATGTACATCCTCAGATGGGACACCCCACCCTGAACACATCATTGTGTGATTAGATCTGTCATGTGATCAGAATCGCCCACATGGTCGATTCCTTTGCTTCTAACTGTAAAAGCTCCTACAGATTGCGATTTCATCAGTCTTATAAGTTTATCGGTTTCCACACTTTGCATCGTGGATCTAATAAACATGGGTACAACACATCTGCATACATGCACACATATGTTTTGTCATCTTTCATCTGTGAACAAAATTCTGCAGTGTATACCTGGCTTAAGCCAAAAGGGTGATGCCTTTTTAATGTCCTTTTGTCCACAGAGAGGAATCCATGATGGAGTACCTGAAGATTGCTCAAGATCTTGAGATGTATGGAGTCAACTACTTCAGCATCAAGAATAAGAAAGGGACAGAGCTTTGGCTGGGAGTGGACGCTTTGGGACTCAACATTTATGAACAGAATGACAAGTAAATGATTCCATAATAGTATATTTACTGTAATGAATTGAATATGTACATTTTGTATGATTGGGGTTTCCTCATTCCTCATTTCTGTTCAGTGAAAGGCAGCTGACCATGTGTTTCTGTTTTTGCACTTTCTTCACAGAATGACACCCAAAATTGGATTTCCTTGGAGTGAAATTAGGAACATTTCCTTCAATGACAAGAAGTTTGTCATTAAACCAATTGACAAGAAAGCACCTGTACGTGAATCCTTATTTAACAGGCATCTTGTTAGCAGTCGAGAGATCCTGTGTTTTACCAATCATCGTATGACTTCTGATACATTGTCTTATTTTGTTATTTTAGGACTTTGTGTTCTACGCTCCACGACTGCGCATTAACAAACGTATCCTGGCACTATGCATGGGCAACCATGAGCTGTATATGCGCCGCCGTAAACCAGACACTATTGAAGTGCAGCAGATGAAGGCTCAGGCTCGAGAGGAGAAGAATCACAAGAAGATGGAGAGGTAAGACTAAGGAACCATTACCACAGATGGGTTTATAATTCACAGAAAGATTAGGTTGTTCTATCTTGTACACAAACATTTAGCATTTGTTGATTATTTGAAATGAACATTGTACATAATATGAGAATAATTTAGCTTTATTTTTGAAAGACCCTCTTGTTATTGTTACATTTCACATCTTCACTCTGCAAAATACTTCTAAAAATACTCTTTTTGTCTTTATTTCCATTAGAGCTCTGCTGGAGAATGAAAAGAGGAAAAGAGAAGTTGCAGAGAAGGAAAAGGAGAAGATTGAAAAGGAGAAGGAGGAACTTATGGAAAGATTAAAGCAGATTGAGGAGCAGACGAAAAAAGCCCAACAAGGTGGGTCACCTGTGGATATTCATACAAATGGTGGAATGATTTCTTATTTTTTTATTTCTTATACAACATTGCTCATGTTTAACACTTGTGCAATTCTGTGTGAATGTTTGTCGGCACAGAGTTGGAGGAGCAAACGCATAAGGCTCTGGAGCTGGAGCAGGAGAGGAAGCGAGCTCAGGAGGAGGCTGAACGTCTGGAGATGGATCTGAAAGCCGCAGAGGATGCCAAGGTGGCCCTGCTGCAACAGTCAGAGAACCAGATGAAGAACCAAGAACACCTGGTCAGTTTATCTGTACACCGTGTACTGTTTGGTTAGGAATTGTGCACTTTGATCTAAAAAGATTCCACCTAACTGTCTCTGTTAATTTGAATACATTTGTACTATTGTAACATAACTGTTGTAAATTGATATATGTCCCATAAAACAAGACATATAAATGTCTAATCAACAAAATTCTTTTATGTCAGATGGAGTTTGCTACAACTTAACTGACTTAATTCTAGTTCATCAACAGGTTCTACACAAAGACGCAACGTATTTTGATAGTTTCTTTATTTACTGAGGATTTAACAAGATTTATGAAATCATGTTTTGTCCATTCAGGCCACAGAGTTGGCAGATCTGACTTCAAAGATTTCCCTCCTGGAAGACGCCAAGAAGAAGAAGGAAGACGAGGCTACTGAATGGCAAGAGAAGGTGAGTTCATTCTTTTTAATACTGCTGCATTAGTCTTTAATTGCAGGGAAAATGTTAATTAAGCTCTTTTTAAGCAGTTTTACTGCTGTGTTCCTCCGTTGTGGCCCAACTAATACAGACATTCCTGTTGTGTGGTTGTTGTGTGTATTTGGGGGGAGGGTAAAAGCCCAAAGCTCCCTCATGTCTTTTTTGGTAAAATCCCATGTGTGCCAGTCCAGCCCCTTCATTTTTTGGGCAGTGTGACTCATGCAGTTTCTGGCGGCAGCTGTCTTTGTGTGGAGGAAATCCTGTTTTAGTCTTTTACCCCATTATGATATGCTGGCTTATAAAACACTGCTGTGCTAAGTGGTGGTTTCCATGTTGCACAATTTGCTGGCGTTCAGATGACATTCCAATGTTACTCATAAGTGGTTCTTATTCCCAACATTTTATAGTAAAAAGCACACCCACTTATGCTGTATACTAGATTATATATCTCAGTCATTAAGAGTACAATAGAGAAGAGGTAGTAGAAAAGTAAAACAGGAAAAATAATCCACTCTTTTGGCGTTGGTGAATGGAGAGTTAACCCCATGTCCCTAAGTACTCATTCATACAAATAGCTTAATAATACCCTAGTCTGTTTATTATACATCTATACACTGAATCTTTCATCTTTAGTTTGTTCTCGTGACTATATGACACACAGTCCTCTCATTATCATTGTCTCCCCTCAGGCTACAATGGTGCAGGAAGACCTGGAGAAGACCAAAGAAGAGCTTAAAAACAAAGTCATGGCCGCTCATGTTCAGGAACCGCTCAACGCAGAGAATGAGCACGATGAGAACGACGAGAGCAGCGCTGAAGCCAGCGCCGAGTTTACATCTGCCGCCACGTACAAGGACCGCAGTGAAGAGGAGCGCATGACCGAAGCTGAGAAGAATGAACGTTTGCAGAAACATCTGCTCGTAAGTCTTTGTTTATATCTCATAGTCAGTAAATCCATAATCCATAAAATATCAGACCGAGAGATTTATAAGTTTTCAAGCTATTTTGTTTTATAGGGCTGTTTATTGGGTAGAATCTGAAAATATGATGCATATCATGACACAGTGGTTACAGTTCAATATACTGCAATGCTGAAGCAAGTCAATATATTATGATTTGCATAAAATCTGAGGATAACTAGTTGGAGTGGAAGATAAATTACAACACTGCCATCTAGTGGCTGGTTTTGAAACTGTCTACAACAAATCTCCATGCTAAATATTCATTAAAAATCAATACATTATTTTTGAAAATCGATACAGTATCAAAAAACATAATATTGCAAGTGTGTCATTACTTTCTTATACTTTCTTATAAAACTTATATTATAAGTTTTAAGCAGAAGCAAATATTACAAAACAAAAACAGCTGATTCATTGTTGACAAACATCAGTAGTCATTCTCTTTCTATCAGTTTTACAACACCAGTGAAGAAGTGTAAACGCAAAATATAAAAGCACTGAAAACCATCTACATAAGCACTGATATTTTAATGTCTGTGTTTATGTAAACTAATAAGGTGATTCCAGGAAAAAGACGTCATCCCACAGTGGTGTCCCTGACTTTATCATTGATAAGAAAGAAAGATAAAGAAGACAGAAGCAGACCATCTAGGATTTTCAGAATTTGAGAATTTGTGCTTGACATCTTGACATAATCAACATTATCCGTATATCAAGTGAAAGAAATATCAGTACAGAACTCACAACATTTTAATCTAGTGGATCTGTATTAAAATATTTCTTTATGTTAATGTATTTATGTTGAAAAAAAAAATCATTATCTGCTCTCCTAACTGTCAAATATGAGTGTTTGTATTTGCCTCGAACATCCATCATCTGTCAGGTATAATTTAATTTAGGACAAATGACGTGCGGTCGGTGCAAATGTGAACTAACGCTGTGCGACTTGTAATGTGTCTTCAGGCTTTAAGCTCGGAGCTGGCCAACGCTCGGGACGAGAGCAAGAAAACAGTGAATGACATGATCCACGCAGAAAACATGAAGGCAGGACGGGACAAGTACAAGACCCTCAGACAGATCCGGTCAGGAAACACCAAACAGCGCATTGACGAGTTCGAGTGTATGTGATGTCCGCGTCCACCTTTTAAAAAAAGCCCACACAGCTGGGCCGCTCTGCCTGGACTGCAGTCCTGCCTCACACGAGCTGTTTTCTCTGCACCCAAATAAATCAGATCCGCAACAAGATGTGGCTGCACAAACACAGCACAATGTACAAATATGGATCTGGAAAATTCCACTTGTTATCATTCCTAACTTTTGAATTTAGGCAAGTCACTGGTTGAAAAGGGACATACTGTATTTTATTAGTATTTCATTCCTCACAAGGGGTTTATGTAGCATTTTAGTGAAGGGCTCACGCCACATTTCATGACAAACAGTTCAATATTACTGTTACATTTTTGTATCATGATTTGATAGAGAATTAAAATAAAAGAGAGACCAATCCAAATTTGAACTAGAAAACTGTAGACGTATTTCTGCTGTACATACTGAAGGCGACGGTTCCTCTCAACTAGCTGGATCTTTTACACAATGATACATTTCCCATCAAACCTCAATGCACTGTAATCTACATAAGAAAATACACGCAATACGACTCTGAAGTGTTTCTGTGGAGAATTAATAGAGCAGTGTTACAATTTACTGACTTTATATTTGGCTGTAATAAAAACCTGCCAACTTTCACAAACCATTCAGTATTTATATCCCAGTCACAAAGTGACATTAAAGCTCAGTTTCATTTAGATCTTTTGTTTTTTGTACTTTTTGTGTTTCTGAACTACTTCCAGTCAATTTGCTATTGCCAACATTTAGTGTACATTTCAGTGTTAATACACAAATCCATTTCCTTTAAAACCTGCATAAAAGTATCCTGAATTTTAGACCAAATGACTGTAATGTGCTATAAAAAAAATCTCCAAGGAGGACATTCGTTTTTGGAACTATTTTACTACACTTCTCCTCAACCGATTTAATAATAATTAAAAAAAAGTATTCGATTTCTGTTGAAACCATGATCAGCCTCTACTCAAACTTAGATTTGTCATTTTCTACACATTTTAAAGTAAATGCTTCCATATACAGAATAGTCAATTAAAAAATGTAATAAAAAGTTGATTTTACTGGACCTTTTAGTATTAAAATATTTCCTTCTTTCTCTTTCCTGTTCATCAGGAAGGATGTTTGAGAGTCAAATGCAGTTTTTCTTTTTGCATTGATGAACGAGTGAACTGTAAGTTTTACTTAATTACTGTACAATTTAGGCCAATTGCAGTCATCATCAAACATGAATACAGTCAGTTACGAAGTTGAAAGTTGTAGTTATTCCTAAATTCTCAATAAATGTTATGCATAAAAGTATTTCAAGAGAAATGCACTGGAAAACCTTTTCAAAACTTTTTCAAAATCAGTCCAAACATACCTGCTGTCCTCGATGGGCAATATGTCTAACGCATGCATTACTGATAGAAGTCTGTGTATTTAATTACATTTGTGTGTTTTGTAAATTTGGGTTTTTCAGGTGTGATAAAACAAGGTGTAAAAGAAGACACCACTGAGGATATTTTTGTATTTTAAAAATCTAGGAGTGCTTGACAAAGTTTTTGTACTGAAAGAAAACAAATCAGTATTTGCTGTAAACAGACCAGTCAAACACTAGATGCTACTGGAAATCCTGTTTCTGATATTTCACATATTCTCTAACATAAACCCAGTGTCAATCTACCAAAGTGTCAGTGTTAAAATCTGCAAAAATCCAAAATCACAAGTGAAAAAAAGGTCAGGGCAAAATGTTTTGCATTAATACATGTTCCGGGTTTCATTTCATCAAGACTAGACAGAAGGAAGGTTTTTGCACGCGTTGAATTTAATATGTGAAATATTTCCTCACTATTTTGGAAGTTCAAATGCATTATAGTGATAAGTATTTCTTTGTATTTTATTTTGATATCTCTTAAGAAGTGAAAATGTGCCATTTATACCAAGAATCCTTTTGATATAGAATATTTTTGCCCATTGCTGCTTATACTTCTTGTATCTTCCATGAAATATGAAACTGCAGTTCATTTGAATAACCTTCGGTGCCTTTGACGATAACTTTAATGATGCTGTACTATGTAATACCTGAAGCAGCCTGCATCGATTGCCCTCTTTTTAACTGTAATTTGAGTTCAAAGAAAATGTTGACGGAAACATGTCATGTATTTTCAAGTGTAAAGTAACAGGCAGTGCCTCACCCAGATTAGTCATCAGAACTTTCTGCTTCCTTTCAATGAATAAAAGACAAATTGCAAAACGTTTCCTCGTCTCCGTTTGTTGTTGTTCTGTCACACGTGAATGTTTGGTCTACTTTATTAATCATACTCCTCAGATCAACGCCGCATCTGGCCCCATATGTTGAGTAGGTTACCGTCATACTTGCTGTTACACTTCTAGTTGCAGTCTTGCAATAAACCACAAGGTGGCGTTTCAGCATCAGTCTTCAATAATGTTCAAACGTCAACTATTCAAAGGGGTTCCTTTGCTCATGTAAACCTGGTTCATGACAATCTAGATTGTCAATCTGCAACAGAAAGAGCAATACGACTTTGAGGTCCGTATTGTCCTGTTTTCTGAAGATTATCAATGCAAACTTTTGTAATTATCATAGAAATGTGTTTGTAACAGATCAGAAAACAGCCCAAACCTCTTAGACACATCGTGAGAAGTAAATACATAAATAAAGAGTATTTCCATATGAAATGAAATCTAAGGTCTGATTTTTTTCTCTTTTTCCTAAAATGTCTTAAGTGACAGACATTGTCTACATGTTTAAACTCTGCTTAGAGCTTTTAGGTTTAAACTCAAATATGCAACACACCCAGAGACTGACAGGCAGGTAAATAAGAAACTCTTTGTCTGATTTCTGTTTAAGCCCATGAACTCATAGGTGCAGTGTGTTCAGTTGAAATTAAAGAACGACTCCACAGCCGCCACAACATCTGACATATGTTTATCAGAAAATGAAACAAACCTCTGCAGAATAGACGCATGTGGACGGGACTTGGCATCACCAGTTGTGCAATGTAACGAAGTACATTTACTCAAGCACTCTACATGAAATAAATATTCTACATCTAATTCTGTTTTTATCTCCTTAATAAAATGTAAAAAATATGTGACGTCATCATCGCATTTGAAGTAACATGGACATGAAGAACTTTCAAGTATTCGTAAGACAAGAGAGGAAGAAAAGCGCAAAGAAAGAAAAAAGAAATAACATGAATATATGTGCAAATAAAAGAGAGTTTACAGAAAATGTCGTGTGAAAGTATAGACATATCTCTTCCTGTGATCTTCAGTAACAGTATTTGTTTCCATTACAAAGATATTTTACACCAGATCAATCTATTTGTCTACACCAGGCACCAATAATATTCTTAAATGAAAAGATCTTCATCTTTCCTCTTAAGGTCCTGTAGACCAACAACATACAACAACTTAAAACTCGTAGTAATGTTCGTTTAAAAAATCTCCAGGTTTATATGAATTTGCAACCAAAATGCAATCACGGCCGAGCAACTTGAAGTATATTTTTGACATACTTGCATTTTCCATTTCATGCTACTTTGCAGAAAACAAAGCAGGATAAAATGGTATGTATGAAGTACTAAACTGCTAATCTATACAACACTGAACAATGTAAAAATATTCTTACGTGCATTCGTTCGTGAATAATCTGATATTTCATAATACTAACATTTTGAAAGGAGTCATTCTGCATCATGAATACATTTAGTTTTGAAACTTTAAAGTACACTTTGCTGATGGTACTTGTGTACTTTTAGCGCAGCACAGAAACGTTTTGAACTCAGTTACTTTTACTTGCAGTGGAGTATTTCTACAGCGTACTATTTCTGCTTTTACTGAGTTCGAGGATCTAAGTACTTCTTCCACCTCCGAGCATATCTCACATGCAGTAAAACTAAATGTAATGTTCGTAAACCATTAATTGAATGGTTGTTGCTCAGGATTTCATCACATAAGTTAGTTTAGGTGCTTGAATTTTCAGCCATTTTTGCAATCGGAAATTCAGTTAATTCTTGTTACGCGACTTGATGAAAATCAACCACCTCTTTCTCAACAGCGAAGGGAGGTGGCATTTTTTCATCCTCTACTTCCCCTATATGTGGTATTAGTGGCTCGAAGATTGTGTTGAAATGATTCACACTCTGAGCTGTCTCTTGAAGATAAGTGAGTTGCACTACGTGAATATATTTCAGTGTTTCAAGTGACTCGGGGTTACTGTGGATACCACCCTATTTATTTTTTAATTTTGCAAAAGACTAAAATCCTTAAACACTTCACTGTATTGATACCCAGGCTGGTTTTATTTTATGGACGTTCTGGGCACAGGTCCAGGGGTCTATGCACACTTTGGGGCTCCTGGGGACAGTTTTGTTTTCTTAAATTTCAGTTGCAGACACCATAAGTAACACTCGTTTTTACCTTAAAAAAAAAAAAATACATATTGGCAAAACACAGTCTATATATAAATACAGTTATATCTGACACCAATGCCCCCAACGATACAAAACAATACCCTGTTGTAGTTGTTTTACTGCGGTATTTTCATTCATTAAATACTAAAATCCGACCTAATACGCATATATTTTGGACACCAGTGCGTTTTTATCTACCAGTCCTCTTGGCTGCTGAGTCAAAAAGTTCATTTCAAACACTAATAATAGGCTAATTAGACCTAAAAAAAAATGAGTTTCGTATATGTGTTTAAAAGTCTCCTTAGTAAAACTCTTACCATTGGACAAATAGTTGATGAACGCGCTTTAAGTCCTCACTTTCAATGATTACTTTTTATTTTCCAATGAGGTGCAGTGTTCTCCATAATGAATTAGAACTCGTCTAGTCTAGTATATGTGGCCCATGTGTCTTATTTATTGACCACCAAACATTTGTGCCCAGGGGTGTGATTGATACCTCTGATTCTATGGCATAAAAAACTACCAAGTGTGTTTACAATGTGGTAAAGAACACAAAGTTTAGTTACTTAAACAAAAACAAACACAGAAGGAGATTTTTATAACAAAAAAAAAAGCTACACCAGCATCACATCAAGAGAAATTACATTTACTGTGCAAGGGACGACATTCAGTTACAACGACCAGGTCACAACAATGTGAGTTTACATTAAATGGAGGGAGAGATACTGCATCATGGGAAGAATAATGGACACGAAGAGGAGCGTGGATGAGGAGGTCATCTGATCAGGTTCATCTGGGACGTGTTGAGTGTTGGTGGGTGGGGACCCAATGGTGCCTGGAAACGAGAAGAAGAGGAGGCAGGAGGGGATAAATGGATGAGGTGAGGGTGAATGGATAGTAAACCAGGTATAAGTCAGCTTTCCAGGTGATCAGAGGTGCGGCCTTCTTAGTTAATTTAATTTACCATAATTAG
>JAPQRN010000007.1:10790234-10812172 GCA_037367275.1 Coranthus polyacanthus
TTCTTTCTTTCTTTCTTTCTTTCTTTCTTTCTTTCTTTCTTTCTTTCTTTCTTTCTTTCTTTCTTTCTTTCTTTTCTGAGAACTTGAAGCGTTCCACCACAGATGAGAAACCTTGACATTAAAATCCAAAAGTGCAGGACAGTTGCCAGCATATTTTAAGAGACAGACTCACAGGAGTAACGGAGGCCTCTGCTCATGTAGAAACATCCCAATGAGAAGGACGCCTCCCACAATGAGTCATCCTCTCCAAACTGGTAATGGGTAAAATGGTCAGATAAGAGGGATATAATAAAACTTTTGTGAAGGTCACAACTTAAAAAATAAGATCGGTTCAGCCACCTCCAGATCCACTGTCAGGATCACGGTCGAACCAAATTTACATGGATGCTAATGAGCCAGTTTTCCAAACACAATGTTACTTTGACGATTAAGGATTTAAATTTTTATGTTGATGTGATTTAAGGCTGTAACGCCCAAATCGCACAAACACATTCCAGCTGATAATTTCTATACAGTAACTAATAAATAGGAGGAGGTTTTTGTTACGTAAATATCATGCGCTTTCACAATCATTCAATAACATTATGTTTATGTTATTTAACCATCCTCACAAGGGTGTCACGTCCTTTTCAAAATAGTGTGAAGTGATATTTGGCTCTAAAAAAAACCAAACAAAAAACAGAAAAAAAAACACTTATGTAGCAATTTTACTTGTGATAGTTCCATCATATTGGAATGACACACGCCACTAAACGTGATGTGAAAAAACTTGGCTATAAACGTATTTTCTGTCAGATAGATTTCCAACAACTCCCACGATCCCGTTTCACAACGTCGTCTACTACTGGGCCTTTTCTTATTGTTTTGAGGGGCAGAAATGAAGTACCGTGTGTTTAAATGCTCAGTGCGTCCATAATATTGTCCACAAGCAGCAGGTTTTACTTTTAATTACACAACGAGCCTATTTAGAATATGGTAGAAATGAACATTTACTGCGCCTGCAGTAAATGCCTCAGCCAAATTCAAAACCGAATAAACAGTTTCAGAAATATGATGCTGTAACGTAAACATAAGGGTTTGGGTTCAGTGTGTCCTCTAACCTTCACTGAGGATCGATTCTTTTGTGTGTATTTTCTCTTTACCCACATGCAAATCTAATGCACTAAACCAAAAGTGGTGGAGTTTCAAATATGTGCTCCAAACCAGAATATTTAACCAAATATATACATTTTAAATGTTTGCAACTTTATATTTACAAACTGTAACGTTTCTTGAGGTACGTGTCAGAATGACCGTTTTTGTTTCAGGAAGATAAGTGTCTGAAAGTCTTCCTTCAACTCAAACCTGATGAAATTGAGAACTGTAAATACAGCTTCACCGGTTGAATTCATATTCTAGATTTACTCATTGTGTGAATCACCCTCAGTGGCACAGTGGGTGGCAGTAATATGCCTTTACTTCACAGGCGAAACATCTTGTGGCTTTCAGGTATTTTCCAGTTTCATTTGGAAAAAACAATTAACTGCTGAGGCACTTAGAAAAATAACGGGGTCAGATACAGCCCTCTAAAGCTCTCTGTCTTTCTTCCTTTTCCTCTCTTGAAGCTTTGAGGCATGAAAAAAAAAAAAAAGAGAAAACACAGCGTTACTGGTTTGCAGACACCGTAGCATCTGTTGTCCAGACAAAACACTCGCACAAAACCTCTGATTTCATAGTTTCTGAACATGTGCACATAAAAACGTAATGTTGATTCTGACCCACTAATGATCAAGCTCCAAAAAATGTTGCCATAAATTCATGAAAAACAGATTCATAAATGTCATCTTCAAATAGCATATCTATTTGTCAAGACTGGGGACAAACTAAGACTTCAAACAGGATTTGGCAACATGGCAGGACGTTTTTAAACGATCATCTGATAAATATTAGACTGTGGCTGGTATCAGCTTCTACGGTTTAGCTCGAACTGTCAGTGATTTGGAAGATGCTGATACACTGTGTTGAAAAGGTAAAACAAGCACATTTGGTTTAAGCCTGTGTGTGGCTCGTATTTCCTCTTTTCATAGGATTGGATTTAATGTCTGCTAAGGCGACTAAATCCAGTAAACTGTGTTGCACAACAGCAAACATGAAACTACATGGACTACAGTGAAACTAAGTGCACCATTTAAGATTAAAAACGAGGAAAGGGTTATTGTAGTAAGAAAATCGACTGTTTTAATTCTCAAGACTTGTACTAAAGTCACATGAACTGTTTTGTAACTGAATAATAAAATTCAAAGCTAATGTTACAAAGTCTAATTTTAGACACACAATTAATCATTTCTTCTCAACATGACTTTCATACACTTAAATACAGCGTCGTGTATTCCTGCAAAGCCAGCTTTATGCAGCAGTTCACTACCTGGGTCTGTAAATATACACATTACATAAAGAAGAACGCACCGTTCCTGCCTGATGCTTTTCTTGTTGTGTGAACTAACTTTGTTAGTTGTCTGGCTGAATTCTAGGGCTATAAAACAGTATAAAAAAGGATGTGAGACATTAAGATGTTTCTCATTATAGTACAAGTACAGTAGGATCATACTGATGATTCATATAGTCTACATTTGTATGCACTGACAGACAACGTACCTTTCTGCCTTTGTCATTTATGCCTTTTACGTCTCATTTGCCTTTTTTATTGTCTTGTACATTAATGGCTTTGGAAACATCTCAGCTTAAAACCATGGCTTACTTGGATGAATCCCACTCTGAGACACTATTTCAGTAGTTTAAATGCAAACATGAAATATAGGCACTGGATATGTCATCACAATTGAACAGAAGAAGACGAAGCGTCGCAGAGGCAAAAAAGTCAATCTTGACATTGACAGTGTATGGTTTTCGTTAACGCCGGTTCGTTTGCACATCAGCAAATGTTCATTTGCAAGTTCATCAACTGCCTATTAGGCTAAGTGGAAACATCTGCACTATATGAACGAAAAGCCAGCTTATTCCACTTCTATTGTATGCATTGTATTCTATTGTTGTATGTGTGCATGCTCTTACTAAATGCTTTACAGAGAGAAAGAAAAAAAAGTTTTAAAAAACCCAACAAAACAGTAGGCTAGATTTAAAATATAAGATCATAAAGCATTTATGATAGACCCACAAACTGTTCTATCTAAAACACAATTTAAGTTTTGATCAAACAAATAGACATAGAGTAGTTACATCATTCGTGAGGGTTTCATTTGGTGTGACATGGCACTGCTCTTTAATATGGGCTAACAAAAGGCAAGATATGTCTCCCATTCAATTATTTGTTATATTTCAGACTTGGACGTGCGACGTTTGACAAATGCATTTCCTTCATTCATTTCCAGTCAAGCCGAGCGCCTGTGACTCCGAAGGTGTCTTAGGTTTAGGAGGAGTTTGTGACTCCCGCAGCCCTTCTAGGACCTTTACCACGACGTTTTCACACCGTGAGAGTTGAGCTGAGCGGTCACAACAATTACGGGGACCTGTGGGGGACTTTTGTCCTGCAAAGTTAGCACTTGCTGACAAAGTAAGCACTTTCTGGGAAATTAGCCAAAGTAACGGGCAGCTAGCTGGTGGCAAAGTTTGTCCGGCGGGGGGGGAGGGGGGAGAAAAATAAAGACAAGACTACGGCGTACGCGCTCCCAGCATGGCGCTAAAAACTGAGGAAAGTCGGGTCCATTTCGCCAAAAAGTCAAGAGGAAACGATACCGGGAGGTTTAGAGAGTCTTGCAATGCAAACATATACACATACGGACAGATACATCCAATACCCTGTGACATGGAAAAACACTGCTGTCAAACAGCTGCTGCTCCTCAAGAGGACTTATTAAACGCTGACTGCCGTGTGGGCGACAGCCGCTCTTTTTCCGCCTGCGCCACAATCTCAGAGACAGCCAGGGAGCTCTGTAATGCCGTGTCCGTGTCTCTGGGACTGACCATGGAGTCCAGCGATACGAGCGACGCGGACCCGGCGCTCACCCCGTGCACTGCAAATGAGCAGCTGCGTGGGGAGTATTTATTCGGCGCCGTCCCTCTGAGCTGTCCCGGAGCCGGAGCCCATTCCTCTGTCTCCGACTACAGGTGCCCGAACAGACCACTGCGCGGCCAGAAGCAACTGGTTGAAATGTTAAAAAGTTCCGAAACTGCTGCGCATTTGCAGCACCTCCGATCCACCGGAACGCCGGGCGATGAGCAAAACTTCACCCTGTGCGAGGCGGACGACATAAGTTCAAAAGAGATAGATCACCTGGACGCTACGCGCACCGTCTCCTGCCCTTATGGCCCGGTGCTGCCAGACAACTTGGCACACTTCGGACAAACGGCCGCAGAGAGGCCGTGCCGAGCATACAAGCCCCCCGATGAAGTGAGAGACTTCGGGGAAGCCGTGGACAGCAAGTACGGCGGATATCAGCCGGAACAATACAGCTTCAAAGTCAAATCTGAGGACATGAATAGTGACTCTGCGGGAGCTTTGTGGGGCAGTAATTACGGCTATAATGAAAAGGGCAGCTCTCAGATTTGGGGTTCGAGGCAGTGCATGAATACACACATTACAGGAGCAAACACAGCCTTCATATGTAATCCATATGAGAGGACCGTGATGCGCCCCGAACAGTGGTACTCCGGCGGGATGCTGAGGCCGTCTTATCCCAACTCCAACTACATGAAGACTGAGGTCGGCGAATGGCTGGATGTGGCTTACAATGACACCAGGTAAGATATAATAACGAAAAGTAACGTATCCTAAATACTGGTGTTAACGAGACGTAGTAAGTTTAATGCAAATGAAAAAAAAAACAAAAACGCACTGACCATCATCTGACTCCAGACTGTAGTGTTGCCAATACTTTATACCAGTACAGAAGAATATGACAAACGTAATGATTTTTAAGGGGACGACCTCATAAATCATAAGTTCATGGCCATATTTCGAACTAATAGGCAACAAGCACAATGTGACTAAATACAAAAAATTGTGGACAAAAGGAAAAAAATGTAATCACTTACGTACACATCATCTAGTTTGTTTGTTTTTTTTCTTACTGCAGGATATGTAAATGATTTATTACAAGACAAAGACAGCACATACCACAATCAATCAGTTCACTCACACTGTTAAAAAAAGAAAAGATTTTGCTTAAAATAGCAAATTGACTTGACTAGAGTGTACTCATAAAGCTGAAGCTGAACTGAGCAGGTTCATGTACAACCGAGAGCTGATATCATTTCTTCAGATTTTGGGGAGCATCTTTTTCAAATAACTTTCCCACTTTTTTTTCTCCATAATTTCCCTTTATTAAGCTAAACTCCTAAATACTTAACACTACATTAAAAGAATTAAACCATAAAATCTAAAATGCTGCTTGTCAAATAGTTTTTTTATACTTGTCTGTTGCATTTTTAGAGTTTTCACCTGCTCTTAACATTAATGGACAAAGTATGATTTCATTGAAATGGTCCGGTTTGATTTCTAAACACGGCCAATGAAAAGTGCACCATTAAAAATGGGGGGGTGTGGGGGGGGGTGATATTGCCAAAGAATTTACCAAATTAATTTTAATAATGCTGTTAAATATATTTTGTAGTGCAGATGTAATCCCACAACGCAGCACAGTAGTGTTTCGGTAATAATTCTTTCATACTTCTTAACACACGTTAGTCAGCTTTGTGTGGATCCTCAAAGCTGTAAACCTGGTTAGAAGGAATGAAAAGCACAAACGTTGACTGACAGTCATGAAACACCATGTCGACACCAGAGAGAGGTGTCAGGGCATCTGACCACTGAGCGTTTGTGATTTGACTTGGCAGGTGAATAATTGAGAGCACTTTCTCAGCACTAATCTCTCTGGATAATAGTTCTTAGTACACTAAGTCCTTCAGTGATGCCGTGCAACCAGGGGATTATTAAATCACAAATGCCTAATCAAGGACTAGAAGCAGAAATCAGTGGCGTCGTTAAACCTGAAGACTGTACACATCCTACACGAGAAGCTGATCCGCCCTCCTCAGTGTGGAAAAATACACTGTTGCAGATGGCAGTGTGGTCGGTCCAACCAACTTCTTTGAAGTAACTCAATCTGTTGTGCATGAAACAAACCAAGCCTGAAGGCAAAATTACAACCCTGTTTTATGTCTCTTTTATGGAGCTTTACTTCATTTGAATATTTTGTCAAGGGGAGCAGGAAGCGCGACAAGTGTTTGTGACAGAGGTTCTTAGCGAATCAAATAGATAAAAAACTATGCAGTTTAGCTTTTCTGTGAGCAGAACGCCCTTCAAGTGCATAAGCATAAAGACTTTTGGAGGACTGAGAGATCTACCTCAAGTCCTGGAGGTTTTTCCAATAAGCAACACTGAACCTTCTGGGCGCATTTGCTGAGTGAAACCCATGGCTTGCCTTTTTTTTGCATCTTCCTCTGTTATATATTTGAATTTCACTGTGCAGAGTTGTCCGGGAAGATGCCTGTTTATTTTTGCATGCACCAAAATGCCCAATTACCCCGGCTTCTTTTCTGCTGCCTTAAGTTTGTCCCACATTTTTTCCATTGATATTTTTAAATTCATTGAAACATGATACACAAAGTACAACGTGGTGGTAACACTGTGCTCCAACGAGGACTGGGAGACTAAACATAATACAGTTAGACATGAACTTTCTGCATTTAGCCAGCTCTCTACTAAGAAGCAGTGAGTGTAGGAGTGCCATTGGCCACGTAGATATGAACAGTTTTCTTGTATTTTGTTGTAGCAGACTGAAAAAATTCAATACAGCTTCACCGCTAAGCTCTTCACGTTTAGCTTTCATTCAGCAGCTTCAGCAATGATTCACTGATCATTTACATCCAGACTTTCTGAAGTCTCGTCCTGCCTCCTGGTTGCTAACCTTCCCACTGGCTGCCACTCAAACAGCAACTTTAGACTCATGTTTAAATGAGCTTTTATAATAAATGAGCACCAGTCTTGTTGCTTTTCATAGCTGCTGTGAGTGAATAACATCATTGTCTTAGACCTTAACTGACGGATTTTGTGCTTAGATGTGTGTAGAAAAAGTATATATATAAATATCTATGAGTCTCACTAAAGTGTGGTCCCATTCTGATAAAAACATAAGTGGGTTCTGTTTGGTATACATTTGGATCACAGTCTTTTTCATGTTCCTTGACTGTAATCTTTGAGCTTCACTGTGCAGGATGATGTCTGTGCAGAGCTTGACAACCTTAGGATGTTTCACATTTTCACTTTTTAAGGGAGACGGTTTAAGGAGGACAGTATTTTTGCTTTCAGCCGGAGAATTTGTCAAACAAATGTTTCGGAGCCAATCGTGATATAATATACAACTTTTCCAAGTGTGATGTGGAAGCCCTCACTTCATATGCACTGAAACTACACCTTTGGGAGAGAAGGAAACATCTCGTTAAGGTTTTGAAATATTTCCACATTCAAAGAGCCTGGAAGGAGGGCTGGAAAATCTGTATCAGATCACAAAAAGCCTGGAGGGGATCATTGAAAAGTTAAATATAGTTTTTATGTAGTTACTTTGACTGTTGTTTATATGCATGATTAAAATGCCACATGCAATTTCCTTGTTTACACTTCCCTGTACTTTGAACCACTGACACCAGATTTTTAGTCCTATGTAAGAAAAAATAGGTTATTTCCTGGAATTGTTTCACTTTGCAGCATTTAATATCATCAGTTTATAAGTTAAAGACCATGTCCAAGTAACCTGAACAAACATACTTGTAAATGTATCTTCAAACTGCCTTGGCAGATTTTTAGATTCAGGCTGCAGAAAGAGCAAAGTGAAAAGTTGACTTGGTTGCCTCAGATTTGAAATTTGCTTCATGTTTGTAGAGGGAAATGAATTTCGAGGGAGTGGAAGCAAAAAAACTGCAGCGACTCCAAAACCGGCCCAGAACCACCAGAAAATTTTATTAAAATAATTGGAGTTACAGAAGCTAATAGTTGTCAGTGAAACCTCAAATGTTTCAGTGACAACTATCAAATGATTAAAGTAACCCAAATGACCCATTTCTGTGTAAGGTTAGTGAATGTGTGCATCTGTGTCTTTATGAATGACATGCTGGGTTGTGCGTTTCATGAATTTCAACATTTGCAATACAAGATTCTTCATACAGATATTCATATCTACACATATAGTAAATCTTTATATTTCAAGGCTTTGTGTCCATGTGGATATGTTTTCAATTTTAACCAAAAAAAACATAAAAGATATATGTTTCAAATATACAAACAACAATGTAATGATACAATAATCTGGAAATAGATTGAAGTTAGCCGGCTAATAAATGTACTCAGACACCATATCTGCACTGCTCTCAAATATCTACATCCCCACATGCTTGTTAACTCAGACTCTTCCAGGTCATAGGACTCGACAGTCATGCAGATTACTCACATAAAATCCAGAGCAGACAAACTGCTGTCTCGAATTTTACAACTTATTCTTGGAAATGAAGCAACAGACACTGAATGTCACAGTTCCGACATGTGCTTAATTGTTTAAAGCTTTATTGATTTTTTGTTCATCGGTATTAAAATGTAGAGCCTAAATTGGATGAATCAGTTGATGTAATAATGACTTTTAAAATGGAGCTTTACTCAAATGGTTTTTTCACATTTGTTTTAATAGGGATTTTCCAAGAGAAAGAAACACGGTTCCCATCCTTGTTTCACCAATAAAGCATGTACAAATTTCTAACAGTGCTGTGCACTTTCTTCTTTGTTCCAAAACAAGGTTTATTGTGATGTTTATTAGATTACTGCTGCTCCATCACAGTTACGATGTGAGCCCGGAGCTGCAGCACAGAGTTAAAATGGGGTTGGAGTATGTATAATAACAGAAAATAGGAAGCAACTCAATGGGCTGGATCTGACTTAAAATACCATGCATGTGTATTAGTATTTAATTAAGCGTAAATACAAGTAAGCCAGTATTTTATACACTGCATTGAGGATTATTAGCTGTTACCTTTTTACTGATCTGTGTCTATTCATCACTTTGGTTCAAACTGAACTCTTTTCATTAATCCCACTTACACACAATTATAGGCCCCATTACAATCAAATGACTTCTTTACAAACTACACAAACTGTGTTAGTTGCAAGTGTGATCTGCTAAATTTAAATAGTCTCCGTTGTTTTGTATAATTTTATATTATCTTGTAATTTCAATGTTTCTTCATTTTCACCTCTTCTAAGTGTAGGATCTCCAGTTGTCTCTTTTACCTCGATATCTGAATAGCGCGTCACTAAGGTAACGTTATGTCTGAGCATGTCCCAATCTGACTGCGTTCAAGGCTGAAGATGGGAGTCTGCATATCCCCCTTCAGTTCTTTGGCTGTGGCGCTCAGACCTTTCCCACACCATCCAAAGTCTCGTCTCTGTCTTCTCTTAAAAACACACAGGGTGGCTGTACTTTTTTGGGGAGTGAACAAAAACTCCATTGTGGTTACAGATTGGGAAGTGTTCAGCAAATAAATTTTTAATGGTTGCTTTAGATTCGCAGGAAAGTAATAAAAGAAACTAAAACCAACGAATAACAAAATATTTTGCAACGATCTCAGCGCTAGCACCCATTAACAATGATTTATAATATTAAAAGAATATATATATATATACTGTACATGGGTTTAAACTTTTGTAAATGTTCAACGTTGTGTAATGGCTGCAGGTTTGAAGGTGGCAGAGAGCACATGTTCCCCATGGAGTTCTTCTTCCCACCACAGAGGATGTGCTTGATTTGTTCAGACGAGGCCTCTGGCTGCCACTACGGCGCACTCACCTGTGGCAGCTGCAAGGTTTTCTTCAAAAGAGCTGCAGAAGGTAAAGCCGAAGTAGACTTGAGTTTGTTTCACTCATATGATCACATGTATTATAATACAATACAATATATTATAATTGTACTAATTGTTACTAAAGGAACTGTTTTTCTGCTTTGTAGGCAAACAGAAGTACCTGTGTGCAAGTAAAAATGACTGTACAATTGATAAACTGAGAAGAAAGAACTGCCCTTCTTGTCGGCTGAAGAAGTGTTTCGAAGCTGGAATGACTCTTGGAGGTAGGATGGATTCATGTACTGAAATGTTTAATAATGATTGTGTCTCTAGTTATTATTGTTGATGTTTTATGTGGCTCTTACTTAACTGGGGTGGGAGTCACAGAGTAACTTAGGGTACAATACTGTGACAACACAAGATGATATCGCAATTCAGCAATTCTAAAACCAAACCCCACAAAGGGGAAAAGCAAAATATATGTATTTATTAACTGCACTGTGGTGTCACACTGACACTGACGGCACCTTCTATGACCTTGTGTGCTATCATTCAAGTAATAACTGTGGTTTAAGTCAAAGTGGCAACAGAATCTGTTTAGAACGGATGCAGGTTTTAACAAAATATCGCTATTTGGCACCTGCACAATACACTGCACAAAAGCTCTACTAGAAAAAAATCCAAATATTTTGAAATATAACTAAACTGTCTTGTATTAGGCAAAAAAATTCTGCCATCGCTGTCAGCCAATACTGCTTGGTAAGATCTCTTAAAACTATAGTAAGTCCAGCCACTGAAAGATAACATTAGACCTTAAAACTAGAAAAAAAAGCCAAACTTAAAAAGCCAAACTTAAACTTAGCTTAATATTAACTGGAATATCTAATCTAATTTTCTAATAATTTGGTTACTTTTCTAATGAAAAACAGGCATGACAAGATTATTTTTCTTTCTAGAAAAATAAGAAGGGCCAAATCCATGAAGAATGGACTGTGTGCACTATTAGCATGGTGAATTTTACTGACTTTTGCGCTAATGATATGCCGGCACAAACACACCCATAAAGTTTTATGCACTTGTTTTTGTTTCTAGTGTTTTAGGCTTTTCTCCACATTTCTGCACACAGTCTGGCCTAAAATTAAAACTGCAGAGAGCAAAAACCCTCAAATTGTGTCTTTAATTAGCAAAGATGTGAACACCCAGAGCTCTCCACAATCTTCATGTATTTTGCTTCATTTTCTTCTCCTCCGCTAGTCGTCTGAAAGATGTCAAAATAGACTCAAGCTATTAATGTGTCTCACGCAGGTCTGAAATGTGTTCGATTAATATCTGAATCTGACAATAATGTTGTTCAGGTGTCACTGAATGTATCTGGGATTTCACAGAACCAGTAGTGATGATGTTCTCTTTGATGCTCACAGCTGGCAGCAGCATCACACAGTAGCTCAGTGTGTCTCCAAAGAGGCTGTGTGCATTGTTGCCAGATCAATCAGGATGTGACAGTATTGTGTGTTGTGTGCAGCTGTTACATTCAGATTCTAGTTTGTCTGTTGTTTTTATGTAGCTGAAAATCCGAGATAAGCCCCAGATCCATTTGATATCCCTCAGTGCCTGGCTGAATATTTCAGCATTGATATCATTAAACATTAATTCAATATCATTCAAGCCTCATAAACTTGAAGATTTGAAGAAAAAGAGAGAGACATAGAGTGAGTGAGGAGTGTGTGTGCACAGTTAACTGCAGCTTTCTGCAGACATTAATAGCACCACCTGAACTGCCGTCTGGCACTTTGCACCGGTCTTTTGTGCATTCAGTGATTTTAGCAGCAAGACTTATTTGTACAGTTAGGGGCTGATTTTGGATCAAATGTAGGATTTTCCCCTAAATGCAAACGGCTCAAATGCTATTTGTTTGGCAGTGCAGTGTGTGGTAAATTCCACCCTTTGCAGGTGCTTTGTTAATTACAAAATGTATTTTTGTCTCATTTGCACAAGGTTAGTAGCTGCAAATGCCATGCAATCCTTTTGTGGATCTGACCCCATGACTCAGAAACAAGGCTTACTGTCTTGAAATTCAATTTTTTCAGTGTACAATACATTGTACAAATCATACAATTTGCTATATTCACATATAGATATTATACCCCTGCTGCTTACTAACCTAGCGTTAATCACTGGTATCATCTGTTGCATTTCTGTCTGGCGGGTTGTGATGGGCAGAGATGTGTACAGAAGCAGAATGTATATATATATATAATATATAATGTATATATGTACAGCATGGGCTATAATAAACGCCATGCATTGCATACCGTCTGAACAAAGCACATCACAGAGAAAGTGAAGTCCTAAAAGTAAAACTATTAATGGTTTTCCAAGACCATGTACTTTTTTCTCTCTACACTGCACATCCGAGCTGGCTCTCTTCAATTGCAGCATCATCACAATAGGGGATGTTACTGATAATCAAGCCCCTGACTGAGCTGCCATGCAATTTAGACCTATTCCATTCACTTCTCCTTACTGTCACCCAGACCTGTTCGTCATATTAGGCTGTAAAGATTGACATGTAGTGGACTAATTTTAGTCTTGTGTTCAATTTTCACTCTCTTCCATTTTCTCATTCTGTTAACGGTGAAAATTGTACTGGTAGCACAAAGCTGACATGAGACATGTGAATTAAAGCAGCAGACATGCTGGTAATTTTGCCACCAGTCACTGACAAACCCATGGCGGGAAGATGTGATCTAATGCTGTGATTGTCAGTAAAAAGGCACACCTTTTCTAGTTGTGGCTGAAAAGACCCCTCTTTCATTTATGTTCTCATCATAGACATGTAATTCACTTGCAGCATTTCACAGGAAAATTTATGACAATTTGTAGAAGTAAAAGGAAAAATTATACATTTGCACCTTCATATGACAGATTCTCAGATTTAAAATCCATAATATATTGAAGGGTGATTTAACTAATTGGATTCATTACTAAGTTGTAAAAGCAGAGATGGATTAAAGTATATATTTTTTTCATTTCTAATAGTTTGGAAGATCCAAAGGAAAGCAACAGGCACGAATTCTTATTTTACTCTATTTCAAGTCTAGCATCTGTACAGGATTTAAGAGTTATTAGAAATTACTCATTATTACAGGAATTTTAATTACATTTACAAATAGAAGCTGAACAGGGAGATTACTTTGCAAAGGACAAAAACTGTTTCATTTTATAGAGAACAGCTCAGTGCACTTTACTGTATTGCTGTACATGTTGTAGTCTGTTGTTGTAATTAGATCTTAGAGTGTATTTTATTTTATTTTTTTTACTTCCTTTTAATGTATTATTTATTAGTATCTTATCTTGGCTCTTTCTTAAATTGTTATCGTTTTTATTCTTTCTACATATTTTGCATTTATGAAGCAAACGCCAGGACACATTCTTTGAATACTTGGCTAATAAAGAGATTCTGAATCTGAAATTGAAATTATTACCTGTGCTTTGCACTGCTGCTACTTTATACTGTCAGTCCAACATTGATGCATAGTATTTTTGCAAACTCTTCCAGCCTGTTCGATTTCGCCATGATCACAGATGATCAGGGTGATGGTGGTGCTGAAAATCCTTGAAAGATTTGGACTTTAACCTCTGGATGCTCTTTTCATCAAAACTCCAGAACAAACTGTCCTCCTAACCTAAAATCTGACTGCACTTTGATACAAATTTGAGCTAGCGGTTGCTACTGTTACACTCCCCGCTTCCTGTTTAAAGTTAACTATTTTTAAGTCAATGATTTACAAATTGGATGTGTTCTTAAACTACTACTTTCTGGAAAACAGGGAGTGTACGACAACTGGTGGTCTAGGAACAATACCACCCCAGATGTACCATTGAACTCCTTGACAGAATTGAGGGTGATAATAGAAATGACCACAATTTGAGTCACATGGTTCACACAGTATTATTTCTGCTTTCTGCAGCTGAAACATCATCTTTCCCCACATGTTTCCAGGCCTCCTGTGAGATATAATCTCTGTAATGTGTCCCTGGACGAGGTGGTCAGAAAGCAGACTTCTTAAAGATTAGGAGCAGTAACTGAATACATGAGTCCTCCTGAATTACTGAACTCAGGGGCAAGGTTAACTAATGTCTCAATCCTGTCTAGATCATGCTGTAACTGCTAAAAATATAGGAAACCAGCAGGTTATATTTTCCGAACGTGGGACCATTTTCCTGTAAAACAGACACTTTTTCATCCATTTTCATGCTGGTCTGCTCTTTGAAATAGAACAAGTGGTTATGATCTTGTCATATTGTAAAATCATCTTAATTAATTAGTTACATTTTTGTAATTGTCAGAAAGAAATGAAAACATCAATCCACTCATAGGCACCTTCGTTGGCTCACTATGCTCTCTACTGCGGTTGCAGCGGTTTACTGTTTCAAGGTATACTGTGGTATAAAAATGGATGGTTATCATACTCTGTACATTTGCTTATCTAAGTAGAGTTTGATTTTCTTTTTTTGCTTTTGTTTAATAAAAAGAAATCTACTTTCATTCCTTTAATGATTGATTCCCAAATGATAATGATAATAATAATAATAATAATAATAATAATAATAATAGAGAATATGTATATACAGTATATTTTCAGAGATGGTTATTGTACTGTGTAAATATCCCACCATTGCAAATGTACTGTCTATTGCAGTAATAGTGTGAAACAGGGGAATACAGAGGTAAAAGAAATATAATATCTTTGTAATAGCAATGAGAAAATCGTATTAATTGTAGAGCGAATTCATTTCAGTGGGAATATGGGATGACACACTTCATTAATAAGCTCAAAATCTATCATTAATAATGATTTCATGACAGTGTAAAATCTTAGCAGTTAATAATGGAGATAAACATGAAGGATTTTTTTTGATGGAAAGGGATTATAATGGAATAGTGAAGGAAAATGATGAGGTAATATGATTATCATGTTATTAATTACATGCTCTATTATTACTTTGAAACACTGAGGTGAGTCTGAAAACTTAATAAGCACCATCCATTATTAACCCACTGCAAATCCACACATCCACATCTTAATATTTGCACATCATGTAATTTTATGTCTAAATACGAAGTTATTAGTCATTAGTGCCTATTTTAACTAAGCTTTAATGTAAAGGACAGGACCACAGTATGTTACAGCTCATTATATTTTTATCAATGTTATAACATTAAGTGTCTAAGTGGCTTGTGCTTGGCTAGTTACAATCATGTAACCATTACAAAATAAGTGTGAAATTTAAAATTAATGGCGACTGTCTGAAAGGTTTTATACATCTTGTGTTAGTCCTTTCTTTTTGTGTCAGTCTGTCAAACACACTGCTGCCGATGCCCTTTAAGAAACACATTTTAAATTGGTGAGCCAATGATATAATGATATCTTTAACCTGGACACTGATAGTAAAATGGTTCCTGAATAGGCACGCTTTTCAAAAAGGCTTTTTCAGGAGAGAAAATGTGGTAAAGCGGCATTCATGGTCTTTTTGAGTGCTGCACCTGTCAACCTAAAAAGATAGATTATTATATGGTGATGAGACTGGCATACAAAGAGATGGACTAAAGATTTTTGTACACTGGACACGCAACACGTTCATTGTTCATGACAGAAAACGTCTGCAGAATTTTTACGAAAGGTCATTGTGCTGTTCGAGCTACAGTACACATACTGTACAAAGACAACAGACCACAATATCGTAACTAATTGTGTCTGAACTTAATCTGCGAGTGCAACAAAGACCAAATCCATTGTTTGGATGTCGTCTTTTGTTTATATTGGCTTCATGTCAAGTATGAGGATCTTAAGGTTAGCTCAACCCAAACTATTTACACTGTACTCTGCAAAGATCAAATGCCTTCCTGCGCCACATCCAGGGAGGAATTTTTAATTAACAATTTTTATTTGAAATGTTTGTTTTTGGATCAGAAATCAAAATGTTAGACTTCTTATATAATCTGCAATTTGCTTTCCACGTTGCTATCTTTGAGAGACTTAAGTCAGACGGTTCAATATTTAGAAAACTGGATTGGAAAGCCAGGCTGCAGTTTTAATGAGACATTGTTCTCTACACAGAACCTGCAAGACGTGATTGAATTATAATTAACCAGTCTCATTTTACTGTCAGTCAAATATAGAGAATATAGAGAAAAGGAGTTGAATGAATGTCTCATCATATTTAGATTCTTTTAACCTCCTTTAAGTTACAACATAAATTACACACATAAATTAGGTTACAACATAAATCCTAGTTAAAAATATTACTATGAGTTGCTTATTCCATTTGGCGTTCGGAGTGTGAGTGGTTTAAACGCTGAACTGAACATCAGAAATGTTCTTCAGTGCACTCAACAAATACCAGTATGTATTTGTCTGTCAGTTCGCTCCATCACAGCTGTCACTCTGAAATAACAGGCTGAGCTGAAGTTAAACTGTTTGCACCAATTAACATGTCCAGGAAACTGTCAGTATTTTGTGACCTAAAGCAGGACTGTTAAAAAAAACTGAACACACGCTGTTTGGAAACTCATTAGTGGAATATACAGTGATTACTTACTCTTAATTGTATTGCTGCTCAGTGTACATGGCAGCCCACTTCAGCAAATCAAAGCTGAGCCTGCAGTGGAGTTTGTAAGTGCTGGTTGTCATATGGAGCAGCTGCCTCGAGGCTTTCAGCATTTATGGGCAACGAAATTGCAGCTTTGTGATTGATAGAATGGTGGGGCAGGTTTTTTTTTTTTTTTTTTGGGGGGGATTTTTTACTCCTATTTTCTATAGTGCTTAAAGAAACAGATGTACTACAAAGATACATCATTTTTCTGAGTTGTTTAGTTTGATAATATGATTCTAACATTTGGAAAAAGCTTTTAGGGAGAAATATGTAAAGAAAGGAAAATCAGTTTTGTACATCTAGTTGTCACCTGTTTCAAACCAGCCAGGACTCACAAATGATGACCATAAGCCTTTCCACCAGATGAGGCTCATCCGCTCAGAGAGTTTTCTTGCAAATGGAATGTGATTTCTTATCTATGCTTGCTATGTTATGTCGCTTTAAGTAGATGAGTCTGGGCATTGTTGTGTTACCCAGAATGATTACCAAACTAAAATTCATATTGTATGCGAAAGGATACCTAAAAAGTTGGACTAGACTTTTCTAACAGATGATTTAATGAGCAGAATTAGACTTTTATAGACTTTTTAATGCATATGCATTTAATTTCATTTAACTTCATCTCATTATACTTGTATATGTTGTAAACTATCAGTGTGGAGATGTGTGTTTCAAAGCTTCCTCTACACTGCCAGGTTTATTTCATGGGAACTTAAACTCAGTTCGTCTGCATACCGGCCTTACCTGTAATGAGTCCAATTTTGCAGTACAAGATCCTAAAATCACAAGTAGGAAATTCATAGTATAGAGTCCCAGACACCGAATCTTTAAAGCAGGGCTGAAATTGTCAGTCAAATGAATTGATCTCTTCTGTGCAGGTGCAGTGTGTAAGATTTAGGGGGTTTATGAGGATCTAAAGGCAGAAATTGAATATGATACTCATAACTATGTTGTCATTAGTGGATAGCTGTGCGAAAATAAGAATTGCTGGGGTTTTGTTACCTTAGAATGAGCCGTTTATATCTACAGAGGGAACGGGTCACCTCCACTGTGTTTCTACAGTACCTCAGAACAACTTCCTGTTCTTTTTTCCGTTTTATAGCATGTGGCATCCAGCATTAAGGTGCATTTCTGTCATCTACTATGTTTGAATGTAGACCAGCATGAATATCCATTAAAAAGGTGAGAACAAACAAACCAAACTCTAACGAGGGCCTTTTTTCTTTTTCTGCGGCCACCGTAGGGGAGGGTGAGGGCGATTCAGTTGGTTGCAATCTGCAACTTCACCACTAGAGGTCACTAAATATTACACAGTGCACGTTTATTGCGAATACTGAGCTGGTAATGCGAGGTTTCCAACCATGTAGCAGCTTTTAATCCTTGAATAATTCAACAGACTTTGTTTTTGTTTGTAGCACGTAAACTCAAGAAAATTGGACAACAAAAGAACTCTGAAGAGGAGCATCCGGTTCAGGATCCTGCAGATGTTTTGCAGAATATCTCTCCTAAATCTAGCCTGAGCTTTAACTCCCAGCTGGTCTTCCTCAACATCCTGGAGGCCATCGAGCCGGAGGTGGTGAACGCAGGACACGACTACGGCCAGCCGGACTCAGCCGCCACGCTGCTCACCAGCCTCAATGAGCTTGGGGAGAGACAGCTGGTCAAAGTGGTCAAATGGGCTAAAGGACTGCCAGGTAGGACACTGATGGACACAATGGTGTGACTTACTGAGTACAGCCAGGAAATGTAGCTCAAATACAGCTCCACTTCAAGTAAGCTGCTTCAGATAAACTTTTGACACAACACATAATGAAAGATAATTCACTAATAATTTAGGAACTAGTTACTAAATGACTGACAATGAGCTGATGCAGTGTTTCCCAAACCTTTTCTCCCAAACTTTAAAAATGACAAACCATCATGACTCAGTTCACATTAGGGTTTAAACAATACACACATTTTAAATGCTTTATTAATGACACAAAGTAAATGTGTTTATTTGAAGTTAAGAGGCTCTCGTTTTTCAAAATGCTGTAAATGTAAATTTATTTGGACTGATTCATGACTCAGTCTTTGGGCATAGACGACCTAATGTGTGGATGAAAATTAAATATTATTATTTTGCAACCAAATCTATTCTTTGAAGAAACACCCCTGTAGATTTATAATCTAGCTACCAAAAAAAGTGTTGTCTATCACTGAGAATCACCTGCTTGAACAATTATTACCAAAAAAAATGAATTAGAACAAAATCAAACTGTTCTTTTTGCATTGTTGATGCACATATTTAAGCACAGAGCAGCTCAAAAGGTGTTCTGAAGTCTGCAAAGCCATGTTTGCATCTACAGTGAAGTGAGACAGCTTCAAAGTCAAATGTTTGTGTGTAAAATGTGATACTTTTTTCCCGACTGTGGAAACTCGACTGTAACACGTCCAAGTTACAGCCTCCCTTAAATCAACAAAGTATTTACTTGCTTCTTGCTCAAAGTCTGACATTCATGTTGACTTCTTCTTCTCAGGTTTCAGAAACCTCCATGTGGACGACCAGATGACTGTCATTCAGCAGTCGTGGATGGGGGTGATGGTATTCGCTTTGGGTTGGAGGTCCTATAAGAACGTCAACGGCCGGATGCTTTACTTCGCCCCTGATCTTGTGTTCAACGAGTATGTACAGCTCAGAATTTTTTTATTCAGTTACCATCACAATGCTCCTGATTATATTCAGAGAGATCGCCCGCAGTGAGCCAGCTGATACAGTCAGACACAATACAGAAACCAGTTTCTTTCTGTCTTCATCTTTCTTTTCTGTCTCTACCAATCTTTCTCTCATTTGCTCTCCCGCTCATGCACAAGCCCAAAGAAGTGTCTACAATCTTGTAAACATAAAGTAGCAATGGTTGTAGCCTTTTCAGTTGCATGTTTCCTCCCTATTTGTTCTTTTGTTACTAGGAGAATAAAGCAAGGAACATTAGTTGTGAGCATTCAGAGTCTCATAGTCCTGGTGACTGAAAATGATTCGGAACTGAATATTAGTCTTGACAGAAAAACAGTGGTGTAGTCTGTCCGACTGGGTGTAGCCAGGAATATTAACGCTTAAAATAACCAAAATCCATTTTAGCTTAATCCAGCCGCAGATGCATATGAGCAGATATTTTAAATATTGGATCTATACATCAATTAGTATGTATTTTATTACCAGTGCAAACACATGGATTTACATTTATTTTACATTAATAAATGACTTGAGTCCTTTTAGTTTGCTCAGGTTTTTTGGGGACATTTGGTAAATTCAACAGTGTAGTTATCAGTTAAAACCCTCCTGCTAATTCAGCTTCAACATTTAATATCCTTTATTTGCACTAGTAAAATCAAGCAAACAGAGCAATAAACAAGACAAAAATCTTTGTTCAGAGAAAGTAAAGACATGCTGTCCATCTGCAAATACTCTTATCAGCAGTGGGGAGTAACAAAGTACAGATACTCAATTACTGTTAAGTGTTAATCATCAAGAACAATTTCAACCTAAATGGATGGGACAGTAACACATAGAGAAGACGGTCCCTTGGAGTATCCGTCACACGACCAATGTAACAAGATGAAAACAACATAAAAGTAACAAGAACACCAGTCAAGAAAGAGAGAGTGCAATGTGGAGAAAAGGCGCCATAATGTTTCAATTTCTGTTGCTGACATTGAAAAACAAAGTAAATGTCATTAATTTCAGTATTGGTTTAATAGTCTTCACATTATATTAATCTAACATGAGATTCAGTCAGTTTTGCAAAGAAGCAGCAAGTTTAAATGTCCTTCAAAGGCCTACTTTTCATTTTATACTGAACTTTTTCACTTTTAGAAGGTGGATAAAGAAGGTGGATCAGTACTTTTACACAAGTATCTGTACTTCTACTCGTGTAAAGAATGCATGAACATTACCACACCTGACTCCATTATGTTACAAATTAGTGAATGGAAATGTCATTCATTTTAAAGCTGATTTTAGGTGATAGAGGTTTGGTGCTAATAATGTGTTTGCACCACGGTTTTCAAATTGACCTATGATTAGAACCAATGTGGGAACCATGATTGGGTCTTCATCTATTCATGCTGCATAGCACATTTGGCTGTAATGTGTCCAATTGTGCTGCGAGAGATGATCTTTCATTAAAAGGCAGAAAATCCATCAAGATCATGAGAGAATCCATTATGATCCAGACCCAAGTCTCCGGAGCCATAAGAGCTGGATATAACACTCGCATGAAACTCACGCATTCATAAAAAAAATCTGTTTTAACGAAAGCCATGACAAGATTATTACCAAATCCATGTTCATGCATCCATGTTTGGAACCGTTCTACTGTTGCATAAGGTTTTAGTGGCTTTAATCATTCTGAGTATTAACTTAATGTAATTTTAGTTAGGAGGAACAAACAGAACAATTAGACTAAATGATTAGAGCTTTTTAACGGCTACAGTACTGCACAAGGCTTAACTTTTTCTGGCAAATAAGGTCGGGCTGTCTGGGCAAATCTGGGAAGAAAACATGGCAATAGATTTTGTTTGAAAATCAGCAGACATGACTGCGGTCATACTGAGCTGCTCCCAGGCTTGAGAGTGTGCGACTGTGTGAGTGTGAAGCGTGTTGCTAAAAAGGAGCTTTTGTGCTCAAAGAACTGGCACTGGACAAATGAACATTGACAAAAAGTTGTTCTTAAACTCAGTGAAACACGCGACTAACACTGATGAGACCTGGTGCACATACTCGTGAAACTCAACTTACATATTTATGTGTAGATTTTTACTGGTTGAAATCTCTTCTGCTGCTCTTTTACCCACACAATCAGTTAATATTTAATCCAGGTCCATTTGAATGCAACACCACAATTATGCAACAATTATGTAGAGTAGCCAAGTTTCTGACAAATTAAAACAAATCAAATAGGTTTAAGGCCAACCTGACCTGTGGTTAAGGGTAAACCAACTAGTCCTGCAGTGATCATTTAATTTACTAACTGTGAATTCAAATGTTTTCAGTAAGTTTCTGCACAACAGTGAGGAGCTGTATGCAATATAGTAGGTTTTAATTCCATTAAAAGGTAGTTAGTACAGTTACGTAGGATGTCAGCTTTGCTAGTTACAATATGTACCAGCTTTTTCACACGTCTCCCCTGAAACCTCAGTATCCAAAGATGGTGAAATGAGACATACCGTAGCTTTGAAACCCTAGTGCGACATTTAGATAATAAAGATGAAGACTTAATACCTCACAATATCTCGCAATGTTAGAAAAACAGAAAAGAATTCCAGGATCGAAATGTAAGGGTTTCGACCTTGGTCTGTTCTCCTCTACGTCATATTGTGATGGTGTAATGCAGACACACACAGTGAATTATCTTTAGAACATTCATTCATTCGTTCATTATCTGTAGCCGCTTAATCCGGGGGGGGGGGGGGGGGGCATGTTT
>JAPQRN010000007.1:10812272-10845782 GCA_037367275.1 Coranthus polyacanthus
GTGAAGCGTGTTGCTAAAAAGGAGCTTTTGTGCTCAAAGAACTGGCACTGGACAAATGAACATTGACAAAAAGTTGTATAATATAATAAAAATAATGCAACTTAATTTGAACTTTTACATTAAGTGGAAATATAAATGAAATCAAAGTACAAAACTCAGTGTTTTAATTGGAGCAGGAAAAAGCCAATAGTGGATTAATGGACTGATATGATCCACCCTCCTCCCTGCAAAAAAATCTGACACAGAAAACACATTATGTATGTCTGAAATAAACCATCTTTGACTTCATTAAGTCAAAGTAATAAATACCTAAATAAATAAATCTGAATCACTGAACATCAAACTAACTGTAAAAATCTCGGTGTTGAACCAAATCCATATCTGGAAACTGAAGAAGATAAAAGTGATGACACGGTATTGTGGCTCATTCTTAAACATTCTGCTGCTCACCATCTCGTCCAAACCGAGGCTTTCTTTTACACGTGAAAACCTCATCATAACCGTTGTTAATGAGACTGAATTCAGAAGTGATTAAATGAGTGTCGGCCTCTTTGAAAGCTCAATGAATTGTGAAGACACTTGTTACAGCAGCACAAGCATCACCTTTATAAAAGCCCACCATTAACAGGTCTATATTTCTGTAGTTGACTCTTTTATAAAGCAGTATGTTTACATATCAAAACGTGCAGTGTTCATTTACTTTTGGATATTTTACTGTACAAGCAGAGGTGCCATTTATTATCTGCTGTATGAGTTATTACTTTAGCAGCTTCTTAAGGCTGCTGACATTAAAAGCCATCTGGTTCAACTAATGTGGTTTGAAAGTCATATGTTGTCAGTTAAATACTATATTAACTGCAGGTGCAGCAGCTCAGTAGCAAAATGTCAACCGTACATTTTTTGTGGAGTTTAAACACATAGTTTTTTTATTGACACGTCTCCTGTGTCTCTTGAGTTTGCAAAGCGTCTATATTTGTGTTTTGTAAACATCACATCTGTCAGGAAAAAGCAGCTCTTTGCAGAGTTTGTTTTGAATTTGATCCTCTTCCATAGCTTTGCTATAATGACATTATACCCTGGTCTACAGCGTATATCACACATTTATACAGCCAACAGAAACAATGCAGCTTTTTACTGAAGAGATGGAGAAACATAGCTATATCAGTCTCTATCAGTATCTTTATTTACAGTATTCAAACCTCTTTTTTATTTTGGGGGAAATTAAAAAAGCTGCTGGCTTTTTTTTTCCTGATTAATAATAAAGGCAGACTTAATATCAGAAGAGACAGCCACATTTTATCATAATACCTGTTATTATTGCTTATTGAAATACCTGAAGATTGTTCAATAATCTGTCCAGTCACCACACAAGAAATAGCTGTGATACAGTTGTGTGTTTTCAGAGATGCCAAAGATCACAAGCAGTATAATAATGTGTATTATTATAGAGATAATCCAGTGTCCATATTACACCATAATGTGAATCTACCCTCTGACCTTCTCTCCTCCTCAGCAGTCAAAAATAAATGTCCAGTATATGAAGCAATTTGTCCTTGTGGTTTTGTGATTTAAACGTTCCCATTATCTCACCTAACATTCTGACCTTTTCACTTGTTCTGTGTCTCTGCTCCAGACATCGGATGCACATTTCCACCATGTATGAGCACTGTATACGGATGAGACATCTCTCACAGGAGTTTGTGTTGCTGCAGATCACTCAGGAAGAGTTCCTCTGTATGAAGGCTTTGCTCCTCTTCAGCATTAGTAAGTTGAAGCGCTCAGCAGTTTGATCCTCTGTGGACCGAACATGAAAATGAGACGAGAAAACAAAAACGCCTTTGTTTTGCAGAGTTCAGTTCATGCTCTCATTGATGCGGAGAAGAAAACTGTAGAAATTCATTACCAAAATGGTCAAAACTGTCTTCTGTGTTTAACCAGTTCCAGTTGAGGGTCTGAAAAGTCAGAAGTACTTTGATGAACTACGTCTCACCTACATCAATGAACTCGATCGCCTCATTAACTATCGAATGACCAATACCAACTGTTCTCAACGATTCTACCAACTCACCCGACTTCTGGACTCCCTCCAGATGGTGAGAAAGAGCTTCTTTATCGTCATTATTTTATCGTGTATTTTTGATAAAATAATCATTTTCTGGTAAAAGACATTTTTGAAGAGAAAGTCAAGGGTCAAAGGTTTGAATTTTTCTAACTAACAGTGCTCATCGCAGACTCCTCTAACCTTTTTACCTTTTCAAATTAAACATTACTACTCAGTGTGTTTTAATGACTTCAGTGTCACTTGTTTTTAAAAGATTTTTCTGGTGTTGTTTGAAGCAGCCAACAGCAGGGACACATCTGTCTTTATTTTCAACAGATAAATATTATAACAGTGTACAGTTTACACAAATTTACACAATGTGGTGTGTTTGTGTATTCCTTCTGTTTCAGACTGTGAAGAAGCTCCATCAGTTTACGTTCGACCTTTTCGTCCAGGCTCAGTCACTGCCCACAAAAGTCAGCTTTCCAGAGATGATTGGAGAAATAATCTCAGTACATGTACCAAAGATCCTGGCAGGTTTGGCCAAACCAATCTTATTTCATGAGTAGAAGGATTGTTTTGGTTTTTTTTTTTATCATCGAAAGTGACTCACCTTCACTGTTTCCATAAACTTTAACAAACGGCTTTGTACTGTTTTCCATCTGTCTGATAGCACTTAATCTTGTTTTGTAATTATTAGAAGATTATTTTCCATTTAGCCGTAATTGAGATTCAGACTATGTTCAGATTTGTCCAAACTTTTTCGAGACGTCACCCATTGCGTTTGTGTTTTCACCTGGAGCGTACACACAGTACACCTGTAAATCATGAGCAGAGCAAAATCCTAAAGTTTCACATGGGCTATCATCATTACAAACATTTGTCAAAGTACTCACAGAGAAAAGGGAAAAAGGGGGGAAAAAAAGAAAGGGACTAGAGAAATTATATGAAATGGATCCCAAAAGTACTCTTTTCCTATCAACCCGATTGCTACAATTGCTGCCTTCAGGTGCACGTATTAGGTGACATTTGGCGATAAATAAAGCATTTTAAGTGCCTTAAAATGTGTACAGTGCAGTTTTCAATTGAACATTTAGTCAACTTTAGTAACAAATAAATGAAACCTCGCTCTCTGCTTGCGTCACACATCAACCTCCCGCTGTTGTTGATCTTGTCTGGTAACAACATACATGAGGAGGAAGCCACATCCAGCTGCTTCATGGCTGCCTGATGTAACATTCAAAAGTCGGTGTAAATACAGCGGGACATGGTCACAGTTGTGAAATACACACATTTGGTGCTTCGTGCTTTTTAGCGTTGATGCGACTTCCCCCAAAAAATGGTTTTGTGCCACGCAGTAGTAATAGTAGTAGTGCATTAGTTTCAGTGCTGCAGTTATGTACAAATAATTTATTAAATCTGCTTTGTGAATATTCAGTGTCGTTATCCAAAATAACATCTGCAACTCTTCAGATAATAATTCAACTCATCATTGCAGTTATAATTGTTTGGCTCACATGCTTTTCAAATCGGATTTATCCCGTGTCCTGCCTTGTTAGAGAACTGTTTTACACTCGAGATGTAACGGAGTGTTTTTTGTTTTTTTTTTTTACAGCAGTTGAAGGCAGCAATTTAAAAAAGGCAGAAAGGATAACAAAACACAGGACAGCAAAGTGTTTACCACTTGAGAAATTCTAAACTTTTTTGCCAGTGCAGTGAATTTTCTTCCAGATATGAATTAAACCCTAATAAAAAAACATTGCAGCCTACGAATATTTCCACCACAGATCATGTACAACAGGCGTTGAGCAGCCATACAACGAAAACCTCACATTGTATCTTTAAGTATCAAGAATGTTTCACCTCGTCTTTACAATTTGCTCTCGTCTGCCTCCGACATAAATGTTCATTACAGTGCAGCAAAAAAATCTAAGCGAGGTGTGCAATGTTTTTGTGCTAAACCTGAAAACATACACTATTTACCGACTTGCAATGAGAACAAAAGATGGCTTTGGATAAAGTGCTGCAGCTTTGACACATGTTGCCTTCGTACTTTCCCCATTTATCTGAACCAGCGCAGCACAATGAAGAAAACGCATTTCGCTTATTGATCCTGTGCATTCGAACCCTCGTCAGTCAAAATGGCTGCAAATGTGTGGAGCTGCTCCTTTGATGTTAAACCAATAACTTAGATATATGTAGTGTGTAAACCTATTAAAGCAGGAATAGTAAGCAAAGCTGGAGAGAAATGGACAAGTTTTAAAGTGCTTTATTAACAGATTTTTTTCTTAAAGGTTCAATACAGAAGATTTGCTCGTGTATTTCTGTGAAGTTTGTGGTGGAGTCTGTTTTGCGCTGGTAGCTAGTCTATTTTGATGTTAGCTCAACAGTCTCCATTGCCTCCATCCACAATAACAGCCTGTGCACTGATTTTTATGTAGAGGACTCGGGGCAGTTTTTCTATAAAAATCTTTATGCTTGCTCTTCAATGCCTCTCTTCTGCGTGTCTACCACAGCGTTCAACACTAGCTACTGTTAGCTTAGAAATGCAGTCAGCTAACAACAAAAACTGACTCAACACAAACTTCACTTAAGTAACAAGCACATGCAAATTTTCCATACACTTGAATGTTGCATGAAAGCTCAAACTACCAATTCAACATTGACCAAATACAAATCATAATGCCCTTTAAATGCATGCCAAACTGTGTCTATTTAGTGCAGTGCCTTGAAAAAGAACTGAATCCCCTTTTAGATGGTTTTTGCATGTACACTTTCACACCCTGAAAGTAGCTATTTTGTCACTGTCACTTGACAGTTGAAAGCTTTAAGCAACAGGAGTAACAAAGGAATAATTGATGTACAAAAAACTAAAAAAGAAGTCACTGCGATGTGGGTCAGTATGGTGTTGACAGTGTCACGAGTCTTGTAAAAGATACAAAAAAGAAAAAGGATGGGGTCAAGCACAAATACAGCCATCTACTGGATGAAAACCTTCAGTCAGATTTGCCAGGGATCTTAAACTGGGTCAACAGTCACCATCAGGACAAAAAAATGAAAGTGTGCAGCCAACTCAAAACTGGATCGACTTCACATGTAGAGTGTCCTTGAGTGACCCAGCCAAAGAAAGCTCTGAGAAAATCTGTGGAATGCCTCAGCGATAACAAACAACAGACATTTGAGCAAAAACAAGAAAAAGTCATAAATATTTGGTGTAAATAGAAGTGGCAATTTCAATATTTCCTTCACCAAAAAGCAAAAATCAAAAGGGTTGAAACTTAAGAGTGTACATACGACAGTGACAATCCTGAGAGTTTGAATGCTTCTTTCCACTGAGCCGTTTTGGGTTTTTAAAGTCCAACAGACACAAAACTTCTGAATGATCTCCGTAGCTAAGTCCGCGTCATGCAGCGATGTTTTATATCTCTCTGTAAATGTGCCACTTTTTTGACAAGTCCACACTTCTTTTGATAGCTTGTCAATGCATGCATCATGTGTTTGTAAAACTGTGTGTGTAGTTACGATGTTGAGCTTTGCTGAAACAGTGCATGGGGATCCATTTATCCCTCTATTTACCGGTTTATTGTATACTGACAGTTTCACTTCAATGTGCAAGAACATCCATCAGAATGCGGGGCTACATTTTGTTAGTGCGCAGTGAGTGAAGTTGACTGTAAAGGTCACTTTCACTTTTTTTTTTCCTGTAATGATCCGCACCGTTTTATGGAGCATTTAGGGTGCATTGTTTCAGCTGCACATTGGAATTGTTGTCACGCCGTCATTCTATCCTTTTATATAATATGTGAATCAAAAAAATGGAACATTAGGGATGGTACACTGAGACTTGGCCCTGACACAACAGCCACATTAATTAACTACTTCAACGAGACAGCACTTAATTTAGACAACAAGAGCCAAGACTGCATGTTTAGCATTTGGTATGTGCAAAAACAAATCATATGAGTGTACTGTGATTACGTTTTGATAAAAATCAGCGGCAGACATTTGAATGCCTTTGTACATTTCTTGATTGCACTATAAACTTTGTTCCAACACTTAACTTTGCAACTCTTTATCCTTTAAATTAACACAGTCTGTAATTGATTTTTTTTTGGAAGTTTTTAATGCAGCTGTAGCTTGATTATGCATTGCACAGGGAGAATTTTAAAGGATTGTCAGATCCAGTGGATCATGTGCCTCCATGCCCCTGTAAAGTTTTATTACTAATAGATTTAATCACAGCAGGCTGCAGCGTTTCAATTGAATTTGAATGGTATTTGCCCATTGAACTGCATATTAACCGGGTTCTTTATGCTACAGTAACTGTATATATTGATCAGTTTAACGTCTGTTTTGATGTCCAAACACTTGACTTTTAAAGACGTTTCTTGTATGATTTATACCTTTTGTGACCTGTGTTTTTCAATATGTGTGTTTTTCAAAGGTGTAAAGCTGCATCATCTTTTGAACGCAATTAAATAAAAAATAAAAAAAACTCCTGACTTTAACGATGGGCTACGAGTTTCCTTTAAAGTTTGAGTCTCCATCATCCTGGTCCTTGTTCTTTGTTTGGTCTAGTTTTCATATTGTTACAATGCTTTCCATCCATCCCATCCAATTGACAGTGCTGATCCACACTCCTCATAGTGCCAAATGTTTCCCTGTTTCATTAAGTAAGTTGTAAAACTTTTAGTTAAATCCGTGTCTCTCATGTTTCTTGTTATAGCTCATGAACTGGGTCATGAATTGATCATACAGTGTTGTTAATTATTATTTAACAACTTTAAGTAAGTAACATAAGTAAGGGTTAATAACACATTTTCGAATTAGGAGGTTCCATGATTATTTTGTTTGTAAATTGATGTCAACATGTGGATACTGTGGAGACTTTCCAGGCTCTTGGATAGTCCGTACCCAGATACACATTTGTTGAGCATGGCCTCAAAGTTAAGCAACCGCATCAGCACCTGTTAGAGTATTTAACCTCGTAGCTCAGATCTGCACTGAGGTGCCATTTTTATTTCCAACATGTCATGTGTACAACCCAAAGACTTACTAGCACCAGAAGTCGCCACGGCACCTTATTTAAAACTTTTGGTCCATATACTGTATCTTGGTTGCAAAGGCTGCACGTGGCAAATCTAGAGGCTGCTACTGCATGTGTGCATCAAGATGCCACAGAAATAACAGGCTCAAGTTGTGGAGCACCAACATGCTCATCACATGATGCCAACAGAAACATGAAGCCGAGCTGCAGATTTGAAATAAAAGGGTCTGAAATTGTTGTTGCCTCTGCGGATGGGGAGTTAATGTGCACAAACTCTCAAAGTATTCTTATTTGACCACCAGATATGGCATTAAAGCATTATGGTTAATTGTGGGGACCATGTGCTTCCAATTTATGACATTTCTTGGACTATCTTAGAAAAATTCACTCTTAATAAGTATTATCTATTTCACTGAGAGCCTAATCCAATCAAGTGTTGCTTTTTTCTTTTTTTTTTTTTTTTTAGCTTGCTCAGTTTATTTTATGAGAAGGAATTTTAATATTTTTTTATTACAAATTCACTAAATTTCATCTTGATGCCGGGAGCAATATCTTCACTATGATGTGAGCTCTACAGCAGCTTAGCTTTTAATTCAGTTTAGTAGATTACAGTACATTATAACTTAGACTGTATCAATTTGAAGCAAGAGGTGAAATGAACATCGACTGAACATTAAAAGCAAAGACTGAGTGCGTGCTGCCATACATTCGAATGCTAATGAACGTCACTTTGATGATGATGCAAGTACTGACACTTAATTGTAAAAGTCTTTATTCAGGCTCTATAAATGAGGTTTTGTGTTTACAGTCAGTATTAATCCAGAACCAGTTTGGGTCAGTTTGAATGTGTTGTAAATACTGCACTTGCTTCAGTGAAAACACATTCTTTTATTCTTGTGTCTCTATTCCCCAGTTTGAGAGTCTTGTGTTTGGTTTCATGTAATTTTTTAAAGATCAAGGTCATAAATATCAAGGGAATTTCCACCGCTCCCCAATCACAAGCCCACTATTCAGACTGGTGAATGGCGCGAGTTGGTGGATTAAGAAAAAGAGGGAGGAAAAGGGTCTGGAGCGTCGATATAAATCCTGACTGGCGGAATGTGGTGGGAGGAAAAGACGACAAACTTAATAAGGTTAAAAAGATCTTTTGAATACAGATAGTTTCCAGTAGTCTGGAGTTATTCATAGATTTTGGGGAGAAAAAGAAAAATCTCATTTGATTTTGGAAAAGTTTGGCAATGGGTGTCAATTTGTTACATCCTAAATGGTATACATCTCCTGAAGAACAAAACGTCAGGATGGGAGAAGGAGGAGCACATTAAATGTGCTCCAGAACTAGAAACGATACAAACTGTCAAAATTCACTTCAAAACAAGAAACATTCAAATAATAAAAATATTACAAAAAGTTCATTTTTGCTTTTCTCAATGTTTCTGTTTTGACTTTTGTATTTGTTGAACAATTTGTATCACTTTTGAATGTGAGGCACATTTCATTAACGTTTTTTTCTTTTGCGGACTTTAGATAAAAGCGCTGCTTGTTTCACATCACATTTCATACATGTCACTTGAAAAGTTAAAGACGCTGTTGGAAGTCAAGACACTTTCTCGCTAACAGTGCAGCCTCCACAGAAACTGCTACCACTGTGTCAATTTTCTACCCACCATTAAGTACTGACATTGATATAAAACCAAAACTAATCAGTTTCAGTGATTCAGTCTTAGATCTGGGCCATCATTAAATCTTATTTCACTGCTTTTAGCTAAAAGGAACAATATTTTCACAAGTGCATTTTCACGTGCAAAAAGGGATCCCACATAAATTCTGTCTTAATAAAAGCGGACTTGAAGTAAAAATACATATATTAACTTAGGGGAAGTATGAAACGGACAATAGGACAGGTTTCAAAATTCTGCAATGTCGATAAGACTGAGGAGATACGTCAAATAAACACCACAGAAGAAAAACGTAACGCGATGTCGATTTATCCAAATATTGACCAGACATCTCAAGACATTCTCATGTTTATTTGTTTTTAAACAAAACCAACCAGACATCAGACAACAGAATATTCAAGTTGGATTATAAAAAAAAAAGAAGAAAAAAATTCACATAAAAGATTTTTTAAGAACAAAGCAGTAAAAAAAAACAAAACACTGGAGTGTGATTTTCACAAACTGTAACAATGAGTTTTTTTGCATACAGTATTTGACCCGCGATTTAATTTAATCCCACGACGTTTCAGGTAAAGTTTAAAGACTCTTCTGTACAACCTACATTAGGTACAGTTACACGCTAAAGTCAGAAATGAGGGAATGTAAACTGACGTGTGCCCTCGCTGTTTAATTAAACTAAAGATAAAATCATATTAAGAGGAAATTTAAGCTGCACTGGCCTTATTAAAAAGAAACTTTTGTTTGTCTCCGCTCACTACTGCACATTATCAAAACTTTTAATCTACACATCATCTAAACTGGAAGGAAGAAATAGCTTTCAGGCAAACAGACACTTACTGCCCTGTGGGATGTATTTGATGCTGACATTCATTACTTTAATCTAGTTCCTGGACCTTAAACTGAAGCTCAAACCGTTAAAATTTCTTATGAGTAGCTAACAAGCAGCAGCTGTTTTTCAGACCCTCTAAAATTATATTTCCTTAAATCTAGAAGTTAAAATCTAGCTTAATCCTCACCATTTGTCAAATTAATTAGGAATGAATTAGGTGATTTTAATCCATTAGTCATCTTTGGGACAGGTATTTCTTACTGCAAAGATGTTAAAGATGTCAAATTAAACCGTCATAACCAGTTACAGCAGTTAGTTTCGACAAAAGGCCAAATGGTCCTATTTAACACTGAAAATGACTGAACATCAGGATATTATCCGACAACACTGTCCAACAGCATCACCCATCCTAGCTTTGGAATAATGACGGAACACTGAGCCACATGACATGGAGGTCAATTTCCTACGAAGGAGTCAAACAAACCTTTCAGTTCTATGGAGAGCCTTTCATTTCCCCGCGTTACGGGAGATGAGTTCATTAGTGGTGACTCCCTCCAGCTTAATGCACATGTACAGCACGTGCAGAGGTCACGAGAGGCCGTCAAAGACTTCCTAACTGGAATTCTGGGAAGACACAGACAGTTAGTCTCAATTATAGAAAAGTTAAAAACTATAAATAAATGATGTGGTCAGGTTAATTACTCTGCGCACAGGACACGACAGAATAAAAATAGAAAAATGAAGTGTACCGGCCTCACCTCTTTTTTGACATTTGTCACTGGTGGAGAAGATGGAGAGGTCGGTGGGCTAAATGACAGGAGAAAACATTTAAAGATCAAAATCATGACAACTTCATCCACACATTGAGTTGTGGATAAAGATGTTGATTACTCTCAAAATAAAGTGATAAACCATCCTGTTTACAAATAGTGTAAAACTGTGTATATTTTGAAAAGGCCTATTATACCTTCAGTAATTTCTACCAGTTGTTTGTTTTGCCAGACCAGCATCAACTCAGCCAACGAAATAAAACCAAAAAAGAAGCAAATCTGAAAGTGAAGCTAGAACATAGTTGGGGTTTTTTTTTTTTTTTTCCCTTGCTAATTTAAATGGCTCTAATGATGTACTCTGCTGGAATAATACTGCCATTTTCCTCCTCCTGCTATTTGTACATCAACGTTTTCAAACTCCTCCTCACTATGTGAATATTAAAAACAGAGCTGCGACGACGAGACTGAAAATGGCAAATTCTAACAGAGACACATCCTTTTGTTTGACATTTTCTTTTGTGAGGATTTAGTCATTTTAATACCGTGGCTCACTTCTCCGTGTGCAAATGTTCAACCAAAACAAGTTCTCAGCGCCGCCCAAGTCAAGTATGACTGATTTAAAGAAATGCAAACTGGAGAGGGTTTTTTTTTTTGGTTTTCTTCACTATTCGAGCGCTTGCACAGCAGCACTAACCAAGTGTGGAAACAGGTCTGGCTATGGATTCATTGTTTGTCAGATTAGCCTAAAAGTTTTGCATTAGCACATATTGTTTTCATCGCTTTTTCCTACGACACAACGTGAATTACCTCATGGTCATGACAGTAATGCTGGCGTGTTCTGAATCGATAATGAAGTAAAATGGCAGGTGTTTATGTTCGGTCTGAGCAACACCGCTTCACTGACTTCTTTTAGACTCGAACTGATAAAAATAACACAATATATGAATCATACAATTACATCAAAGTCTCCGTTCCCAAAACAAAAAGGGCAAGACCATTTTTGTGCTTCACAGTCACTTCTTGTCTTGTATCACTCCCTCACTCCCCTTCCCATCTTAGTGGAAATTGAATGTGATAAATGACGTCGCCGTTTATCCATAAAGAAAAAGACATTCTCTGTCTGGGTTTTTTTTTCTTTTCTTTTTTCTTTCTCCACACTCCTTCACACTGTCTGCGCTGGAAGGTCTGCAAGGATGTTAACACAGAAAATCAAAAGAGGGCAGTGTTTGTTTTGTCACTGCAGGGGCAACGTTATCGGTGAGAGAAGATGAAAGAAAACCTACTTAAGAAATGATTTTGTGTTTGTGACTATAGAATTAATGTTTAGTAGAGAACTGCCTCTTGTTTGTCTCTGTACAAGTGTTGATGAAAAGCAGTGAAACATACCTGCCGATCTGCCTGGAGGCGTTCTCAAAAAACTTGGTTTTAGAGGCAACACTGCCGGAAAAAAAACAGACATTTTTTTAATTCAGCCTTCATTTGATCACTGAATATATCGCAGCAAAAGAATCATTTACAAAACCTGAACTGGTATAAACAATGGTGATGATAACAACACAAAGGCAATTCAGTAAATCATTAAGAACTTACACTTCTGTGTCACATTTTTGTGATGGCTGCCATTACTGCACTTTTAAAGATCATTATGAAAAGTTAAAGTGCAACTTCCACGCACTTTTTTTTTTTTTTTCCCCTGAATTTGTGCATAATGTTAAATGTTAACATATAATATATAAATATCTGAAAATATCTTCTTAAGTTACAGAGCATAAGTGCAAAAATTCGGAGTAAAAAGTCTTTCAGTTTTCAGCTCCGCTCTTAAAAAACGTCTTTTTCAAATTACGTCGTCTCTTCTAACAGAAAACAGTCAACAAACAAACAAACAAACAAACAAACAGGACTGCAAATCACTCTGAACTTTAGAAATCCACTCTCAGGTGGTAATATTTCTGAATATTACTTTTTGTGAAGACATTTTCTCTTCAATACAACTCAATATTTTACGTACAAATCCCTCCTCCTCCGTTACAGTACATACAGTTCACATCTACTGCACCTGACACACACTGAATAAACTAACAATATGTACGAGTCACATTTTAAATTCACAGCACTCCTTTTAATGCCTCACCTAAAAATGTACTTTGACATCAGATTTACACAAAAACATTTTTGGTCACCGCCATTCTAAACTCACATCACAGTGTGACGACGCAGTCACCAGACAGGAGTCAGCAGCAGACGAAGACGAGTTTGACGACTTTTCTAACATTTGGAACCAGAGAAGAAACTGCTGAAGCTGAGAGAAACACACTACCCTCGGTTTCATGCTGGTTTGGGGTTCATTAGCGACCCCGTCCCTCCTCCCTCTCCGCCTAAACCTCCTGCAGTGTCGTAACACAGTGTGGAGTTAATATGGGAGTAACACATCACTTTCCGCTGGTGAGCACAAATAGTTTTATCAGTAACAGACAATCCCTACTGGTTTTGGTCCTGTGTATTATGTGACAGCGTTAGCTGAAGCTGCTCACCTGTTCAACTCTGCTTTTCTCTTCTCATCACATCAAGACTCACTTTTCTCCTTATTACGGTTATTTCTCCTTATCCTCATCTGCTCTGGGTCCCTTTGATGCAGCAGCTCAAAGTAAAAAGGCTGTGATCTGTCATAAATGTACGATTTTACATTTTAACCTCACAGTTCTTATGTGCGTTAGCTTGACTGACTCCCTTGCTTTTACGTCATGCTACGTTCTCCGTTTTTGCAGTCAGCTGAAATCTTAACAAAAATGCCTCCAAATGTCACTGCGTCAAGTGTTTTGTACATGCATATATGTTTTAAAATCCACTTACTAGACCATTTTCCTACACATTTGAGATCTGTTGGTTGTTGGAAGTTGCACTTTAAACATGTCTGGTCATTTTCTCCTGGAGATCATTCAAGTTAGATGTAATTAATTCAACATAATATAACTGAAATGACTGTAATGCAGTACTGCTCACTGGGACGCCGCGGTTCATAATATTAGTCTACAATGAGAAAAGTCTGATGATCTCAAGGATCTTATTATCCTACTTTCTGAAGATAACAAGATAATTAACCCATTATCACCTGCTCAAAGTGGATTTATTTCTATATACAGCTACACTTGGCTGCCGTTCAGCAGCTCTTCTTCAGGATCTACATTATATAATATCCATCATAAGAACCGGCACCGTTGGGCTCCACCGGTAGCAGGACGGATCGGAGCTTTCACAGTGTAAATGATTCAGACACATATTATATGAAAAGCTTAAAGAAAACTGAATTGTGCCTTTAATCAGTAGATTAGATCTCATATAATATTCTGCTTCTATACAGGGTGCAGCAGGTCATTTGTTGTATTTTCATCCAATTTGTTGTCCAGATGAGGTGTTGTCTATTCAGTTAAGTAACAGTTTGTTTACTTTGAGAAAAAAGAAATATTGCTCCAAAAGACCTTTGATGAAAAATACCAAAGAGATTCGGATTTTCCGCGTTTCTTTTCCTTTTGTTTACATCACTGTAGATTAAAGACCTTTTGGGTTTTTGACTCCTGGATGAACAAAATCTTTGAAATATTGATAGCTTTCTTAAAGACACAATGTAATAATATTAAAATAACCTATGGTTCAGCTAAACGTTTGAAAGAACTACACAACGCATACCCAGTCTTTGCAGCATTACATATGAAGGTCTGGTAATGCATTCTCGTGGCCTTTTCAAGTGACTTTAACACGACGCCGTTGGTGCTGTGGCGTTTGTTTAGACAGGACGTCAGCATCCTCGCTGTGTCGCGAGTGCATTCACACCTTGCATTAGAGCTGTCCACTTGTGATCGGATCGCTCAGTGATGCCATTACTAGACCTGTCGACCCTGTGCATTTGCATAACTTAAGGGGGCTTCTGTGTGACTGAAGGGGACTTACTATGATGTAGGATTGGTCTCACTGCTGGCTGCATTCGGGGGCTTTTGTGGAGCCGGGAATCGAGAGGGGGGCTCAGGAGGCCTGACTGGAGGTCTGCAAATGGCAGGTTTCTCTGCCGACCTCGTTCTGCTCAGACCTTCACTCTCTACAGGAAGTGAATAGCAATATACGTAACAATGCATTGAATATTCACTGTAAAGAAAGTTGAGAACATTAAAGGATAAACATACAGTCATATAATGATATCCTGAGAGGTAAAGCTTTCAAAACCTTCTTATCAAGCTGTTCCCTCAGGAAAAACCTACTCATAACAGTGATCACTTCAAGATACACCAGAATTGCTTGCAAAACCTTCAACTCTACCGTTACGCCATCCTACATGGAATTTTCACTTTTCTCATAAAATTCACCACTGGTTCGTTTAAAGAAAAACAAGCTAATAAAGTTTATGATGTATTCCTCCCCGTAAAGTCAAAATACTGAAAAAAATTTATGGACAACTAATAAAACTGAGTGGCAACTTTATAGATGGTGCAGCTGGACATCTTGCTGCCCCTGTGTGACTATGTTAGGAAAAGCAACACAATACCGTTACATGCTCTACTGCAACTACAAACTCAAATCAGAAAAAAAAAAAGTAGACATAAAAACAGAGGAGTCGTTTCTAAATTTACTGTGACTTGTATTTCATGAAGACAGAATATTTAATGTTTCATCTAATGAAGTTCATTTTATTTGTAGCTAGAAGGGCAGTCACAGAGCGCAACCTCCATCGAGGCCTACAGTCCACTTTTCTGCTCATTCAACGATGTTGAACTACAAACAAAACACACATTGTTTTCTATGTTTTCCCTCTTTTTGTCAGTCGGTGCCACTGGTTACTGTAAGTGACTGTTACCATGGTAATGCACATCTTAGTTTTTATTTGACAGTGGGGTTGTGGTTGCTCACTCTGTCATTCATTCATTACTCCCAGTGAAATAAAAACTCAACTTTTCACTCAGTCATGATCACTTACTCACACTTTCTCATCATCTCTAAAATCTCTAAAATGTATCTGTAAATGATAAGTAGTTACATTATGAGACAGAAAGTAGTGGATAAATGCATTGTGGGATACTGTATACTGAACTAAGTTAACTAAGTTAGCCTGTGGTGTTCCAATGTTTTTATGGATCTATCTGGATCTGAAAATCAGTGCTGTAGTTTTTCCACAATCCTACTGACAGATATACAAGAGTGTCACAAAACCGGGAGATAAATTTACATCCATTACATCCATTCAGGCCAGCGATGCATTCCAAAAGTCGGGAGGTGGGTGATTTAGGACTAGGAATGACTTAAGAGCTATTAATGATGTGATTTGAAACTGCTGGGCCCAGGATCGTCAATTTAAACACATATGTTTGAAAAAGAGATCACCGAAGAGTTTAAAAAACAACGCTCATCAAAAGGAAGAAAGGAAGGAAAGCGGATAAATCTTTTAGTTGTGTTACGTACCATAGAGAGTGAAAAATCCAAATCACTTCCAATCTTCCTTAAGGAACATTGTTTTGATTTTTTTCAAACATATGTGAGCAAGGCGCCAATTCTCAGTGCATCTCTGGTGCTGAAGGACTAGGCTTTGCAATCTGTACAATGTCCTCTGATCCTCGTTTCAAAGGCAGGAATGGATGTAAATTTCCAAATCAAATGAACACTGAAACTGAACAAACAAAACATGAAACATGTCGTCTTCAGACTGCCTGCAATGAAAACCGAGTCAAATTCATTTTCTGTTTTTATTTCCATTTTCCATATCATCTACGTTTTTCTAATTCAGGGTTGTACTATAAACAATAACAATGCATTATGTAACTTACTGTTACTTATTGCAGAAAGACTTTGATAGAGTCTCGGGTCAGCTGACGTACCTTTAGGTGGTCGTCTGTTCTGGAAGGACGACGCCCGGTTCACAGTGACTCCAGACTCCCCATTTGCTGCTGATGAAGAATCTGGCCTGTTCCTCATATCATCAGAGTCTGAATGTCTCTCCTGACGGTTCGCCGGTTTGGGCATCAGCGCGTGTCGTGGAGGAGGTTCTCTGGGAACGAGCGGTTTTGTCCGCTGCAGGGGAACGGGGCTCAGCGAGGCGTCCCCGTCTGGGAAAGAGCCATCTTTCTGACCATCTGTTACAGAGCAACAACATTCAGGTTAATGCAAAGTAGCCAACACCAGGAATGGACTCAAAGGCTGGAGAAATACAGATGTCATGGTAGGTATGTTCACATTAGCGATGCCAACTTTAAGAAAACGTACTTACTGTCATATATTACAATGTAAAAAATGTTTCAAAAGTACCTAGCACAGAGCTTGTTAACTGGTTATACCACAAAACAAGTTTAAGAACAGTTAAATATCACCCAAGCTGCAGCTGCTCCTCTTCCACTGTTTCGTACACAATTAACATGAGATTTAAACTGACAGAAATTACATATGGTTTGAAACACTGAAAAAAAAGACTAAAGTGAGATGAATGTAGAGTAGATATGTTTATTTGTACTTGAAATTAAGTTTAAAAGCACCAAACGAAAAGACAATGAAAAGAAAATCAATGGATTTTGAGTACAAATGAATGAATATAAAATGAATACATTTGAAGTATTTGATGGACACACAAACAAGCCTGCTTTTGAGCACTTCAGAAAGCGTTAAGAGAAAACGTTAAGGAATCCATCGGGACAGGATAATAATGATCATGACGAGGAGGGTGATGACAGTCAGGCCTAGAGAGGTGGATAATTACTCTCGGTGTGCTGGAAGTGGTCGTGAGTGGCAGCTTGGTAGACGCGCGGAGGCCGCTTGGAGATTGTGATTGGCTGCCGCTTCCTCGGGGTGATCCGCGGAGGAGGGACGGGTCGGGCGGTGCTGTCCTCCGGCAAACAACTGAAAATCTGTAATCACAACAGCAGTGGATACTATTTCAATCCAGACTATAACTCTAATGTACATAAAGAGCAGAAAAATAAATGGGAAACAACTTTAAGTTATTGCTGTGAATACACAGACAGGGTACAAATACTGAATATGCAACTTAGTGACTAGACCAGAAGGACTGATGCTCAATTACTAAGTAAGTAAATGCAAGTAAGTGCAATAGAAACAGATTTAGCAAATGATTATGTGTGTTCGCTTGTGTTCAGAAGTTTTAAACCATGATATTTGCACAACAGTAGTGGATGGAAATTCGCATTGTCTTTTGCTGATTTTCTGAATTTTCGATTAAAACTTGCGATACATTTGGATGGAAACCTAAGTAATGTTTGTTTCTGCGTCCGTACATCTATTCTCATACCTTTTTGTAGTCCTCGATCAGAATCTCCACAACAATATTTTGGAACTTGATGTCCAACATGGCCGCCACAGTCTCCTCCTTCGCTCTCATCAGGGTGGGTCCAAAGATCACGGCCATGTTTGATGGAGTCATTAGGTTGTCGTCACTGTGACTGCACACGCTGTCAACAAATAAATCAAGATGAAAAAATTTAACTGAACTGTTGGCAGGAAAACATCCACAGCCAGTGGCACATTATCAGGATTCAGGATCAAGATTAATAGCTAATAATTTCAGAAAAGTGCATGATGTTCTGAAACCTGGATTAGGAGTCGACCGATTTGTTTTCCTCAGGGCCGATACTGGTACAGAATATTAAGGAGACACTTAATAGAAAGCGAAATACATTTGCAGGACAAATAGAAGACTTTAGAGTAACACAATACTTCAAAGAAAGGCCACTGAGTAGAAGTTTAATTAAAAGGAGAAGTTTTCAACATTATCTTAAAACAAAAAGTGCAGGGAGCTCCCAGCAGCACTAATAGTTAAACTAGTAAAACTTAAATTTAAGTCTTTGAGGCCAGTATTGAGGTGCAGAAAGCAGAGTCGCTTCATCAGAGCAAAAATGAATCTATTTGATCAGATACTGGACATAAGAAAAAAGATAACTGTAAAAACGCTGAATATCGGACCTGATAATCAGCCAGGCCAACAATCGGTCGACCCCTACCGAGGATATGGAGGATGACCAATATAGAGCAGGGCTTGACAGAGACTTTCAGAGTAAACTAAACAAATCCCGACACATAATGGGAGCACTTACTTGACCAGGTGTTTTATAAGCATCTCCAGCATTTCCCGATTCTTCTCTGGTAGTTTGTAGGTGAGTGAGTGAATTTCACTTAGCCGAAAGTCCAGGTTATCGGACTCTACGATACGAACAAAACTCCACGTTATTAATGCACACAATTAACACAGTTTATGTCCAATCCAGCCTAAACCGTGCATTCTCTATGACTAAAAACATTTCTTTCCATTTAAATGATGTATCTTATAACTGTTTAGACTATATGAAGTGGGAACCAGACACGTGCTGCATATTGGAGTGAGACTAACAAAAGAAAGTCTTCAAACTCTAACAGCTGTACAACTCGAATACCCCCTTCAGCATATTAATGCCATTTTCAGGAAACTGAAGTCGCCCGTCGTCTTCAGAAACCTACTGCCACATCCTGACGGAATAGGGTTGATGCTATTAAATGTACTGTCTTCTCCATTTTACAATAATGTAGCGTGGCAGTAAAAACAAACAGGGGACTCAGATTTCCTGCAGTTTCTTTCAGACAGTCTATAGTTACTGTTGAACTGCTGAACCAGTACTGATGCATAATGACTTCTCCAGCGTTTATCCAGCTCATGGTTTGCCCGCGGTAAAGTCAGAGTAAAGAAGACCAAGATAAAGAGATGCCGCGAGGATTCCTTCCTTAAACTGTAGAAGCAGAAGGCAGTATGTGCTGTGTACATATGAGGTGCAAGCTGAAATACTTCTAAAGCCTGTAATCATCACAGGGACGCAGTGATGCACCTTCACCAGAAAAACAGAAGCTAAGTATGACTATCACAACACGAAAGATAGATTTTGCCATTGGATTTGGGGCCAAAATTAAGGTAATGGACAAACTAAATGTCCAAAACATACGGTAGTACAGAGGAGCATTTACAAAATAATTCTTACTTGCAGCACACATGAGGTCTCGGTGTAGACTGTAGGTCATCAGGGGCTCAGACAGACTCCTGCAGATAAATACAGACACTTGTAAATGAGACAGATCACAGGGTTCATATTACGCAGGTACATTAGAAAGAAATCAGAAAGCACAAATTCTGTCAAGCCTGCAAAATCCTCTAAATCTGTAACGAACTATCTACTGTTAGACTCACCATCCACATCACGAGATATGGAAATGTACATTCATGCTTCCATTAAGTGCCATAAAGTACAATTAATGTAAATGTTTGTCTGAACGGACTCATTTCAGTCTCACAGCAAAGTCCGCAGGAGCTGAGAGGAATCCAGCTTAAAAAAAAAAAAAAAAAAACTGTCTCGCACAAACACACCTCAGATAAAACTTTAATGCACTTGTGATAGTTTTAACGTCCCAGTCGCTGCTCTGCAGGTCCACGTCTCCTGGGTTTGTCGGGTCTGTGAAAAAGCAAAGCAAAAAAAATTAAAAATGTGAGCAGGAAATATTAAGTGTTATTACTCGATTGTGCAAATTAGCTCAATTAGCTCTTTTCTCGACATGTCACAGTCACCAGTTTGCTTTGGCTTTCAGTGTATGTGTCGTTAAGAGGTACAATCAGAGGAGGAAGTAGTACTCAGATTCTTTACTTCAGCAGAAATATTACAGTTAAGTAATAACTCCACTACTAGTAAAAGTCCTGAGTTCAATTCATTCGTTTATGTTACTTGACTAAAAGTACAGTTTAATCAGAAAACTTTACTTCAAAGAATCAAAAGCAGAAGAACTCAAAAACTCAAGTGTTATATTATCATATAATATTACATTATATTGTTTTCATCACTGTTCATTTAAGAGCATTTTAATGTTGTAGTCTGTCAATGTGGAGCCTGTTTAGATTCTCTAGATTAGGAGTACCGTACTGTGTCTTATCACATAAGCAGATTATATGTTTTTATTACGCAGCTTCGTTGAATTCTCGATTCTGATTCTTTCTACGTTCAGATATACGTTGCTATGAATGACAGACTGTTCCAACCGCAGAATCTAATGGAAGCAACATTTTTACATCGATATTTTTTGTCACATTGATTTTTTTTTAGTAAGCAGTCAAGTAATAAGTGTAAAATAAAAGTAGTGGAGTCAAAGGTACAGTGTAAAGTATAAAAGCGCATGAAATGGAAACACTCAAATGAAGAACAAGTATGTCAAAATGTACTCGAGTGAATGTATTTTACATTCCAGCAGTGGGTAATGTTTTCGATGCGAGTGGGTTAGCTTGTTAAAATCTATCAGAGCGGCTGTGGCTTAATCACAGTCAGTATTAAGTGGCACAAACTCTTTTCCCTAAAAAGTTTCTTTCATTTAGAGGTATTAAATCAAAAGTATCTATCAGGCAGCAGTTTGAGTGTTTAATACAGAAACTTGTGGAGCAGGTGGACTGCGACTCAGCGTCCTGTTGATATTTACTCTACATTTTCTAAACGGAAGCAGAAACACTCCGCGCAGAACCTGTAGAGCCCGTTGTGCCGTGGACAGCGTATGGACAGACAGTTGTAGCACGTTCACAGGTTTACTTCCTTACCAAAGAAAGAATTTAAGAGCTTCTGCACTTGGATGTTGCTGCCAACTGTTCTGTACACTCCCTCTTGTGTGACTCCTGAAAAGAAGAGGGGGGGGGGGGTTGAAAAGAAACAAAAAAATAACCAGGGGGCTCAAAAACAGCACAATGGAAATGCACCGCTTGTTTCTCTTCAGAGGCTGCACGAGCTGAAATTAAAACACAGGATGCAGATACAGACGCTTTCCTGATTATGAAAACCTCTTTTAAATGCTTGGTTTGAGGCCGGACAATGCCCCACACTTGGATCTTGTCTCAGCTCGTTTGATTTGTCAGTGCGCTGGACGTATCATGACTAAACTATGACCGAGTACATCTGCCTCAGACTGATATAATGCATGCTTTGAATGGGAATGGCAGCGGATTTTATTAAAAATAACATCACCGAACCAGTGTTGATCGGCTTTGACAGTGACCAATCCAGCTCAGACAAACCAAGGAGGCTTGTGGTTTACGATATGTGGGATGAAATTATGATGGTTAAAAAACCAACGCGACCTGAAATATTTCAGTCTATTAGTATTGTAACAAAAGACGTTTCTCCTGAAGGCACATGCATCCTGCAGACGAACCATCAGAATGTAACCTGTGACTCGACTACACCCCCTAAAGGGACACGAGGAAGCTTACAGAGCGACAGACCAGTGGCTTAAAACTGCCTCATGATTTACCTCTTGTTTCAATGTAGTTGATGCATTTTCGCACAAACTTGAATCCAATTTCATTGAGTTCCACTGTGAAAGTAGAAAGAAGAGAATGCGTTCATCAGCGAGGAGGATACTTATCAATTATTAAAACATAAACCCATTCAAAATGAGAAATGACGGTGAAAGAGCAAAGTATATCTGTGTCCGTCTACACTGTACGGTCATATTTTTAAGGCTAGTGATGACTTACTTTCAGCTTGCTTGTGAATTGGGGAATGATAGATCTGAAATGGAGAAAAAAAAAAAGAAAAGTAAACGGAAAGTGAAGACAGCTGGAAATATGGAAACATTTTCTACCAGCTTTTGGTGTGCATGACTAATGATATGGTGTGAGAAATCTCTAAAAAGGTGAGAAAAGAAGTGTGAAAATACTTGATGACGCCATGACGCAAAGCTGCTCTACTCACTGTTAACAGGAAACAACTTCCTGAACAAGAAAATACTACTATTTATTTAAATGTACAGATTTGGAAATAATTATTAGATCGCCTGTGATTTCATGTATTAATTCAGCCTTTCAAATGACTTATGATATTCAGTTCTTGGAATATGAATTATTTCTAAACTGTCAGACATTCTTAATTTATGTTATGTAGCAAATATTTCATGTGTCTTTTTCCAGATTTCCCAGATGACTTTACAAGTCGCATTCATGACAAACGTTGATTTTTCACTACTTCATCACAGTGGCCTGATAATTATTTCCGAAGCTGTCTATGAATAATAGCCACCCATCGTTGACTGTGTCTGAGAAAAGTCATAAATAAGAGTTTATTATCAGCTTGATTGGTTGGAATCTACTCTGAATCACAGAAAAAAATGACTTACAGTGATGTTCGTTCTGCGTGAGATACTAGTTTAAAATAAAACTAACATGTCAAATCAGATCTATGGTTATCTGGACAGCTGTGCAGACATGTGCAGAGAAAGCACTTACAGATATTGAGAGTGTGAGTTTTTTTTCCCAATACTGGAATTCTTTTCATTTTAGTGGTTTAAAAGCCCAAAGTCAAAATACCAAATATTTAAGTGAGTTTTTTTTTTCTCTTTGACATTCAGCTTTCTGACAAACAGTTTTCTCTTTGTAAAAGTTTCAGCGACAAATAAACAAACAGAGCCAAGAGATGATCCTAAGACTGGATTTACATTCATTATTTTGACACACGGGTCCATGATTGAATATCTTTATAACTCTATAAGGAAACCGTATTAGCGTGAAGAGAAACTGTACTTTTTTTAAGTACCAGACTTCATTAAAGGGAAAATTTCTTAACAAGAGACTTAAAAAGCCATATTTTGAGGAAGCTTTTTGGATACGTTATGTACTGTACAGAAAGGTTTCTAACAGTGTGCACACATACACTATAAAGGACATTATTAAGTGTCTAAAAAAACTGAAGAATAGAAGAAATGCTGCACCTAATACGTCAGCTTTTAAGACGTCAAGAGGCATTTAGAGGAAAATAAAGTCACTCAGGAAGAGATAACATCTATATTCATAAGACAAAGCTGATCCCTGGCCTGAATAAAAGCTTGGGAACTTTACAGATCTGGCATTTAAGTGTTACAGCGTAATGGATCTTCCCGTTAATTTTTGGGCAAAGTGTGTGGAGGAGCTCTTGAGAAACTGTCATGATATACAGAACTCTTTGGGGAAGTTAGTCAGGAAGAGGGCACTGAAGTGTGCCTTCTGTTATTTTCACATCCTCTGGCAGTAAAGTGTTATTTGTTTGGTCCACAACTCCGGAGGTTAGGTCACACAACGTCAACCACTAAACCATTTATGCTGCTCTCTGAAATGCATCTGACAAGACAGACAAAGAAACTCACAGCAAAATGTTACCAAAAGAGGAACGAACAGTGTTCAGTCTTGCAAACGCAGCATTTTAGGTACTGGATAGCCTTAAAACTGCTGACTACAGAGACACACCACGGTAACAAGAGGGTTTAATGCTAGTGTTTTCAACTGGTGGGTCGTGACCCAAAAGGGGTCGCAAAATGTGTAGTTTAAAAAATAAATTTTAAATGCATAGCTTTCTGATTTATATTGGAAATAGAAGTCCAACATCTTTTTATTTCTAGTTTTATTTCTAGTTCGGCCGATGTGCTTGAAAAGTTTATATTGTTGTTTGTCGGCAAAAGCGCAAATATGAAAGAAAATACGTTAAATGTGGATTTACGTACATTGGCGATAAAAAGGGACAGAAACTCCAGCATAAAACCATCAAAATAGAAACACCTTTTAGAATACAAACAGCTTCCATAAATGTGTGTTGAGTGAAAACAGCCCTTTTTGTAGAACTTACTTGTTTTGTGTAAACCCACAGTTACAATGTTAATTTTATTCAGATTCATAAGAATCAGCAGCAACGTAATGTTAACTGTTCATTATTAGACTAATGTGCTCTGACAGCTCTGAAAAATATGTATATTTTCTTTTTTAAATCAATATTTTTGGTCAAACTGGTTATGTCTTCCGTAAGTAACCGTGTAATAAGCAGGATAATGTAAAGTGAGATGATCATTACTGCTAAATAAACCCCTTAACCCTAAGACTAATATTTAAATAACACTAAATCTTATTTGTTCCAGGGTTTTGCCACATTTAATTACGTCCAATTCGATTAGGAAGCTGCAAAGTTGTCCTAAAATGAATAATCAGTGCGCATTTAATTACATCCGATCTAAGTCCAGTTTATAAAAGCAGGTGTGTAGACATTGTACATCATTTGGCCATACGTTCATAGACGAGGGTAGATAAATAAACTCACAGGTTCTTTTCCATCCATGGCCTCCATCCACAACTTCCTGTCTCCTTCTGAAAGAGCCTGGAAAGTGACGGGTGTGTTTCTATGGAAACAGAAACAAACACCATTAATGAGGCAAAGGTTGCAATTAAATTATTCAGCTTCCAAATTCACTGCAACACTCTTCAACCACTGTTAACATGGTTTTAAAAGCTCTCACACTGAACTTTCAGAAAAAAAACAAGAAGAAGAAGAACACAATAAGCCCAAAGATGGTAACTAGAAGTAACTTTGTTTAAATCCCTCATGGTAATTCAAGGAAGCTGCAAATGGAGCTAAATAAGAAAAGCAAATCTGTCGACTGCAGAAGCAACAATGTCATGTGCCAATTTTTACAGCTCATAGGCCACTGAATCAATTGTTAACTATGGCAACTGTTAAACACACTTTCTGCCAAGTGCACCCATCAAACAAGTAGAAAAACTCTTCAGTCTCAGAAAACAGGTTTCCTGTCAACAATGAGATGAATGACAGTGATATCTATGCTAATTACTTCTATAGCTCACGTTTATTCTTGTGCTTTAATGATTCTTCTGTTAGTATCGAATGCAAAATTAAACAGCCAATTAAAATCCTTCCGCTTCTGCGACACGGTCATATGATCTGTGCTTCTCCAGAGACCAAACCAGGGCTGCACGATGTTGGAATCGCAACATGAAAACATACAGGAATTTTCACCAGGTAATTAGATGATTAATAAAACGACTAGGGTGATTTTAAGGGGCAGTGCATCTGCACAGAAAATAAAAATTACTTTTTACTCTGAAGACTTTTTTGAGTGTGAACCATCCTTTCCTGTGACTCTTCTGAGGGGATTTTGGAACAAATCAGGCTGTTTAATAAATTACTAGACTCACAATAAACGTAAAGTACCTGTTTTTGTTCAACATCATCCTTTCTGTAGCTGAAATGATTCCATACAGTTGACTTTGCTTTTCTTCTTGAAATCAAACCACTTTAGTATTTTTTTCCCTTTTCTCTCAGTCCCTCCACTATGACTCTTGAAATAAAGCTTGTGAAGCAGGACATGCTTCTGAGACTGTAAGGGTGTAGAACGATCATAAAGGATCAAAAGTCAGGGGTCGTGTACATCTCAGTGATTTCATAAGATTCAGGCAGGCGATGCTTGCACAAACAGGGGATTTCAAACACCTTGAACCTACATTATGTTACTTTTCACACACAAGACACATGTGAGTCATTCAGAGACACTTTCAGCTCTTAATGGATAATTCAAGCACCTCTGAAACCTTTAAAAACACCCCATCGACGTTCAAGTGTTTCCACAGATTTCAAGAAACAAACCTAAATATGACATAGCACCCTATGGCTGAAGTATCTCTGAAAATGTATTTTGTACTGAGCACCCTGCTTATATAAACATGAGCTTTTTGTGTTCCTTCCACTAAAATCACTTGTTTGCCATCTGTTTCCAGCCCGAGCTGGTTGCTTAGGGATTGTTTGGGCTACAGTCCATTTAGCCCTCACACTCTGTCCTTGTAAACCACCTGTTCACCTCGACGCCTCAACCTGTTTATCCCACAAGGCTTTCGTGTTGCCTCGTCTCACAGTTTCTCAGATTTGTTTGCACTAACCTCTCAATAGTTTCCACGTCAAAGCAAAAGCGCTTGTCTATGGACTCGGTCTTCCGGCGGATGCAGGATTTCAGTGTGAGCTGCGTCGGTCCCTGCGGGAAAAATAAAGAAAGTTAGACAGTGGTTGTACATGAGAGAGAGAGAGAGAGAGACGACAGCAGCATGAGAAGCAGAGGAGAGTAGTTCTTCAGAGGGAGTAGTCAGACAACAAGGGGACTGTGGACACATGCTGAAAGTAGGGCCGTCAGAGACACCATATCCCCTCGGCCCCCACAAAATGAAAAAATGGTCCTTTTTAGAGATATTAGATTATTTTCTTTGAGTTTGACCATTGACAAGGGAAGAGTCAAAGTATTTCAAGTAGTTTACTATAAAAATATCGAATGGTTTTCTAGTTCTAGTTCAAACAGCCTGACGGACAACACAGAGGGATGAACAGCAAAAGGCAACAATCCAACACATAACTGATGGATCATAGTCAGCGCCCCCTTGTGGTTCACAGGTTGCTAAATAGCCAGTGTGCATAGCCAGACTTATCTCCACACTTTCATTAGCAGTGTGCCGGTGTTGGAGATAGGTCTGCCACCCTCCACTATCATTCTGGAATAGGGATAAAAGTTCTCTGGGTTCTTTGTCTGGTTCTTGGGCGGAGCTGAGGGCAGGATGCTGTGACAGTGCATTTGCAAAACTGCGTCGGGAGAGGAGTCGTTTTTGGTGGAACATGACTAAGTCCCTGCAAAAGAAAATGGCACAGAAAAAGACGCGTATCTTTGTCAAAACCTGACATTTTCAGGGTGTAGTCGCAGCTCGGTGGCTGTTGTTATTTCACAAAGCGAGGGGGACTTTCAGATTGATAACACACAGCGGAAAGAAAGAGAGGATGTGATTTTTTTCTGAGATTCCCTTATGTCTGGAGAATAATCTCAGTAACACCTCAACGCTTCAACGCATCAAAAACTGCGTGGATATTGTACTTTTTCATATTGAGATTTAAATAATATTTCAGTGGTTGATATAAAACATAGAATTTTACACACTTTGTGTTGTTTCTGCCACAATTAAAACAATAATAAAAGATGCAGTAGTAAGTGATGTCGTGCAGTAGTGTGGGATCATGGGAGTTGTTGTTTTCACCACCACTGGCAACAAAAGTCTGAGCGGAAGTTATGTTTACAGACGAGGTGAACATAACTTCTGCTTTGTACACATTTCATTTAGTGACTTCTATCCTATCCTACCCACAAGTAACATTAAATGTTAACATTAGTAAAGGAGACATGACGCCACTGGTAGGTGACAAAATTAAATGGGCCGTTATTTTGAATAAAATTACAGATTTCTGGAATTTGAACAATGTTGGAGAAATCTGATATAATGTAAGTAGACAAGTCAGCAAATATAACATAGGTCTTGTTGTTTTTTTGATATCTTAATGTGGAAATATTACATATCATTACTGTCAGGCAGAAACCTTGTATATATTGTAAACTCGTTCCAATAAATGAAGGTGGGATGGAGTTAAGAGGTTTTTCTGACAGTTTATGAGACTTAGTCACAAGCTCTTCTTAAATCTTTTCATTGATTAAATAAGTTTTTGCATATTTTAATGTGGAAATGTCATATATACCGTCACTGTCTGATGGAAACCCCATATGTCCAAAACCAACACAGGAAGGTGGGGACGAGTTATGAGGTAAACATTTGGAAAACCCACAGACAGACGTAAAGGCACTGATTCATGGAAAGAAATAAAAATGATGAAATGTGGAGATACGACATCAACAATATTCCATCTTTCAAACAGAAAATAATCATTTCACGTGTCCTTTCAGTACCTGTTTAGTTGTAGGCTTTTGTTCACAGGGTACCATAACCAGCAGTCGGCCCTCCTTGTGGTACTTGCAGTAGTATTTGACCCATGAGACACCCAAAGCCCCTTTTAAGACAAACAAAGAAGAAGAAAGGTCTGGTTATTGCCACTATTAAAAATAAAAGCAAACCCTGTGTCTGTGTAAACTTACACTTCTCCTGACTGTACAAATAACCCTCCATGGGCAGAAAACTGTGCATTTTACAGATCTGTGAGGGGTTTGTCATTCTCTTCATCAGCTCCTCCAGCTCCTCAGAGGTGCTCTCATAGTGGTTTCTTGTCTGCAGACAAAACCAGACACAGCTTTAAAAACTTGCAGGGATCAGGTTAAAGGGCATCGAGTCTCTCTAATGGCCCAATTTGTTGCCAGTAACAGCACTTACGTTCTGCAAGCTGAGCTGCAGCTCTTGTTTGTAAGGCATGAAGTCCTGAGTCATCTCCACTGTCAGGTTGTTGAGTGTCAAAATGCTCTGAAGAAAAGCCAGGACCTGTTCAGCCAAAACATGAGTCACATACTTAAAACTGCTGTCAAACAAAAGAACCGTAATGAGCAAACGAATGCTGCAGTGGATTATTTCTTGTGTTTATTATGATGTTCCTTTTTAAAGTGCTGCATATTTCCTGCTTCTTTTGTTGCGTGCTCGTGTGGCAGCAAAGAGGAAGAGTGGGAGACCACAGACGACACTCACAGGCTCGACCACATCAAACTTCTTCCGGTCCTGAACCTGATGGATCTGGTACACGTACTCCACCGACGATTCGTAGAAGTTCACTCGCTCTTTGTCGAGGAGCTCATCAGCCTGGAGTGACAACATTTCAAACTGTTTGAATCAGACCCTCTCAGGTTTTCATTTCATGTCTGACGGATGATTTCCACACTGACCTCCTGAAGTTGACTCTCTTTCTTCTTTGCAGAAAGATTCAGGTGTTTGTCTAACTGGGAGTAATATTTTTCACTCTCTTTCTCAAACTTCTTTTTCTTTTCCTGTAGGAGAGATGACGTCAAAGCAGAAGATTAAAGTAAGATTAAATCAAGCGACTCTTACAAACTAGTAAATTACTTACTTGCTATTTTAATCATGACTTAATAAATTATAGGACAGAAAATAGTTGCATATAACCAGGGTTTTCCCTCGGTTGCTGCAGAGTTTAGTTGCTGTGGTTGCAGTGGGGAGGAGGGTCGTGCGGTTGTTTGGATTTGGGTTCCACACCAAAAAAATCTGATGTTGTTTGACTTCATTTTCACACCATTTTACACTATTGTAAAATCCTCCCACAAGAAAATGTTGAATTTGTTAGTAAAATTTTATAAGATAATGTCACATTTTGGAGATTATTATCCCTAAAAATGTGGTACGACACAAAAAGCTTAAAAATAAAACTTGTTAAAGAAATCCACTGTGGACCAAATATAACCACTAGTAAAAGTCATTTTATTTGATCTCCACATTTTACATTCATTTGGCTTAGGTAGGGCCCAAAATGTCTAATATAACTAATAATATAACTATTCTAGAAACAAAATATTATAACTATTATCAATATTCAAGGTGTTTGTACAAGGTGTTTTCTGAGACTTTAAACAGAAACAATAAAACACTAATGAGGAGACAGTAGTTGGTCGTTAAAAATAATGTCCCTAAAAGCAAGGACAACACTATTTGAACAAAAAGTTTTAAGAAAGAAAAGCCTTGAGGAAAAGGGGGGATTTACTGCATGTTATTGTAACACAGGTGGATGTTTCACATGAATGTTCGCAAATAGATTTGGGGAAGTGGCTCCTATGTAACTCAGGAAGATGATGTACGTTCTTATGTTGGATAATAATTTGGGTCCTCAAGCAGAGAAACAGACCAGACTTTAAATCACTGAACCGGAGGAGTGGTTCAAGCACACGCTCTCACTGCATTTCAAATCTGATGTTTAGAAGAATAACAAACATTTCGCAGATTTAAACCGGTAACCAGTAACGACACTCACTTTTGTTAGTCCTATTTGCTCCTTTCTGAACTTCTCCAGAGGTTTAATGAGCAGATCGGAGGAGTTCTGAACCTGGACAGGAAACATGGGAGCGTTTCAAAATGAACAAATACACGTTTCTGCACATACAACACAGCATGACCCGGGCGATATGAGGTGCGCAATATCTTGAAAATGACAAGAAAACGCTGCGAGCACGAGCGTAAAAATGGCACCCACACTAAACCAAGCAGATTACTTAGTGCTTTAATTAGATCTACATCCTGAAAAGCCAGTCTAACGGGAACTACCACATTTCATCGAGGACAATGGCGCGATGTGATTTCCTTAAGCGTAAGGCCAGGTGAACAAACGCATAAGCAATAGCCAGATCTGTGCTTGACTTGCTTGGAAAAACTAGGGAATACTGAACTGAAGCTATAGTTAGACTTCAACTACATTACAACACTATAAGATCAATTATTTAATATTCTTCAGTACAGTACAATAAAGTGTGTAAAATAAAAGCAGCTGATGACACTGAGAGACAAAAACACATTGAAACCATGTGAGAATGTGTCAGTTTTTCAACAATATGGAACCATTAAGAAAAGGGAACAAGAAGCTGAGTAGAGGAACTGATAGCAGAATAAACAGTATTACCCTTAACAACACTACAAAGAGTCGATGTGTTAACAGAGCATGTGTGAAACTTTTCAAATATCTGCTTTCCGGCACTGTGATGTCAATCTCATTGCAGGATGTATTAATGTGTTTTGTAATATCTAATTAGGATGTAGAGTCAGTGTGGAGGAAGCTGATAACTCACCAACATCATCCTGTCATGCTCCACTTCCTGCAGGAGTCCAGCGAACTCCTGAAATGACTGAGCTGGAATTGAGGGAAAAAAAAAAACCCAAAGGAAGAGGATCAAGACGTAGCAGGTTCTAATCTTAACATGCTGATGCAGGAAAGACACGAGGAGAGCATAAAAAAAAAAAAAAAACAATACGACTCACATTCCTGAGTTCTCAACTGTGGCTCAGAGCAGACATCTGCAAGCTCATTATGACAGAGTTTCCAATCATTTTAATACGCAACTTTAAGTCAAGGTTTTTCCAAATCATTTGTTTCCCCGGATTCTTCACGTTCATCTTCTGAGGAATTACGAGCTGGCTGCCAAAAATTGATCCTCTTTGCCGAGGTCTAGGGGAAAAACTCTTCTTTTATTCTTGAAGTCTGATGTAAAATAGTTATTAATAGCTCATTTGGGAATTTTCAATGTACTGATGAACGGGGACGTCCCTGAATAAGGCAGATGAAATGTTTTCCAGCCTTTTAAAAGTCTGTTAATCCTCATGATAGTCAGTAAATCTTAAGTGTCTGTATTATCTTACCAATGTTAATCTCGTCGTCTGTCAGGGAGTCACCAATGAAGTCGAACTGGAACATGTTGAGAGTCTGGGAAAACTTCTGCACAGCCACAGAATAGGCTACAAAAGAAAACAGATTAAGGCCTTTAAAAACATTTGAATGGGGCAACAAATTCCTCTGCCTCAAACTATACTCCTTTAACTTCAACCCAAATCATAACCTCGTTAATGTAAGCGAACTTCAGGCCGATTCTAACTGCGCATTACTTTCTTTTCTTCCTGCCAGGAAAGTGTTTAGTATGAAAGCAATGCCTGGCAGAGGCCAGCAGCCAGTATGTGGTATTAGAGCAGAAAGTCTATGCAATACATTATCCCTGCTCTGCCTGGCTTTTATTATGAAACCGAAACAGAGCCAGTCAGATCAATACTGCAGAGCTTTCGGCCTCAGGAGCTTGGCTAAAACATGCAGTATCATATTTTAAATCCCCTCATAAAAGCACTCTTACTTAATGGAACTGTTAATATGTGCATGAATAGCATATCCTGTTTCTCTTTATTATATTTGGATTTTATGCCTTTGTTTCTTGCCAGGCACGTAGCTATCTCTCAGCAGTTTACAAATGAGGCGTATTTCACAGAGATTAGAATGAGTTTGGAGGCGTTAAAAGTCTTGCAGTGGGTGTGATCATGAGAGACAACGATTAAGACTTATATGAATATCTGTCTATGCAACAAGCACTTGCGACCTCTCACTATTATCTGGACTGAATAAAAGATACTCAGCACTACTACAGTGCATACAATGACAGTTTCTGTTCACGAGGTGAAAAGCTTGCTGATTTGACAGCAGAGTTGTATCTTGGCGAGTCAAACAAAACAAACAGTGTCTCCCTCATGGATGTCACGCTGACCCAAATATAAGCGTCTAGCTGTCATTGGCTGTGGTCCATACTATGAGTGGAACTGGTCCCAAGTAAGAGATGACAGACAACATCAAGGAGAGAGAGGAGAGGCAAAACGGGAGAAGATACCACCCACACTGATAGATGCAAATCCTGCAACCCAGCTGTTGGCTCAGAGGTTTGGATTTTTTTTTTTTTTGTCATCCCACACATCTGCATCAGATCCATGGCCTTTTCAAGCAGGCTGCTTGGTCTTCTCCCAGGAGAACACTAGCACCTCCCTGAATGTGCCTCTCCCTCCCACCCACATTGATCCTATAGGCCCTCAAAAAAGGCCCTACTGATGCTGAACCTCCACCAAAACCCCCGATCACACCACTAATACGTACACGCAGCGTCCATAGACCGACATTTACATGCAAAGAAGAGAGATTCGATGGAGGTGCATACCCTTGATTGCCGTGATTACACTGTTGCCATCCTTTATCAACTCTTTGAGAAATTTGCTCGTCCTCTCCAGGTCCAGCTCATAACACTTGAGAGTCTCCCTGAAGTCGGGACTGTCCAGATAGCAGTCACTGAACTCCAGAGGAGGATGCCCCATCTTCTGCACAACACAAAGTCTCAATTTGTTCTACTGAGCCTCACAGCCTACGCTCGTCTATCGCACACAGGTCATTTCAGCTCAGTTGAGGCGACTCCACGTTTAGTTGCACACTCTCATCTGTTGAAAGAGACCATGGTGTCCGGGGGAGCCTGCGGCAGCCGTGGCTCAAATATGAAGTGTAGAAATCAGCGAAGAGGCGCGGTTTGTATTTACTTCCTCTTTGTCTTGCCTGACGCCCCGTTTATATGTCATTTAATTGTATCCTCTGTGCTCTTTGCCACTTTTTCCTTGTTGCGGTGTCGTGATTAGAAGAGCGGCTAGGATCCCGTTGGACGCGTGCCGTTCCGAAATATTGCACACTTTCAACAATCCTTCTCGTGTCCTTTACCTCAGTTTAAAACGGCTTTTAGGTTTCATTGTCAGCTACGTGCAATTAAATCACCATATACGTGTTAGAAGATATTCATTTCTCTAATATATATATATACTGTTGACCTCTACAACATACGTATTTTTTTTTTACAAAGAGTGTGAAGCAAAGCATAATGGGACGGAACCAACTGGCTTCAGCCTCACAAAAACTTCCCTTTTTCCACACCCAGGAGGCTCTTAAAGGGGCCGCACAGCAAAGATAGATAGATAGATAGATAGATAGATAGATAGATAGATAGATAGATAGATAGATAGATAGATAGATAGACAGACA
>JAPQRN010000007.1:10847886-10868132 GCA_037367275.1 Coranthus polyacanthus
CAAACTGAAGGATTAAACATCGCTTGACGGGTTGAAAAACATCTCCTCTTTCTGAAACTACACAAAGTCTGTAAAATCCTCTTGGATTAGCTGGAAAACACCTTTATTTTCTTTTTACCTAAGTTGACCTTGTAGAGATTTACACGGGACAACAACACTACAAGTATATGATGATCTTACAGAATGTGATGTATATACTGTTGATTAAATTCAACAGTATATACAGTAACTGAATGAGGTCAACCGTAAAACAGGTACAGCCGTAAAATGAATCGAACAACATCATATATAACAGTAAAACACTGACAGGGACCATTTTACTGCAGAATGACTACTTTTACTTTTCATAATTGAAGTACATTCTGCTGATAATATGTACATACTTGTACTTGTAAGTAATGTTTTGAATGCAGACCTTTGTGTGTGACACACATCTGAGGCTGACTTCACTGTGGAGCTTCCACCTTGATAATGACTCAGTGAATCAGGACTCCCATGTTGCAGTAACTGTGAATAACCTCCAGATGTCGTCCTTCAGACTGAACTGTAGCTATATGAAGACAATCATCCTAACGACACATCATCATTGTCATCAGCGAAAATATTACGTTCAGCCATGTAGATGGAAAAAAAAATCAGATTTAAAAATGGCTGTTTTTCAGTCAGTGGAGAAAATATGTGAAGCTGCAACAGTTCTCGCTTTAAATACATGTATTTATTTATTTTTTCATGAACATGCACATGTATTTGATTGAGTTGAGTGTTTTACTGATGTGTTTTTTTCATTCATATACCACCTTGCTTGTTCTAGTTATGTACTACTGTCCCTACTTGAAATTGTAAAAAAAAAAAAAACACAAAAAAAAAAGGGAAAATATGTGTCACATATTTCTCCGCCTCTATGAGGACACTTGACATGATTCATTCACTAGTCCCTTTCCCCAACCTTAACCATCACTAATCTATAACTCTAACTCTGACCTTAAACCAATTATAACCCAAACTCTAAAAACAACCGTTAACCTTCAAAAACCTCCAAGTCTCCACCGGGACAGAAGAAAACACACTCACATAAAAACAAGATAAACATGCAAACGCCATCACAACTGACAGTGAAAACAATGACTCTTGGCTGTAAATTTGTCCTTTTGTTTATTTATTGTCATTTTTATTTATTGCTGTTGTCCTCTGTTTATCATTTACTGACCGCTGTCCGTAAGCCAAATTCCTACTCTGTGTTATTAAAGCTCTGTTCTTTAAATCACATCTGACACATTATACACATCTGAAAAACTGAACCCACGTTGTGTCGTTACAGTTTATGAGGTGACATGTGAGATTTTGCTTTTTTTTTTGCTCCCAGTAAGTTTCTATGAGGTGAAAAATCGTGCAAATGGTGATACAAGCCAGAAATTGGCTTCCAAATACGTCTGCTGAATATGATATTTCTCATAGATCATGGTGCAAAATGTAGGTTTTCTACTATTATTTTTACAGTTTAACACAATATCAGGTAAATATTTTGACATGTGTTTAGTAAATTAGCTACATATTTCTGCCAAACAGATTTGTATGATCTTTGTGTCAAAATGGTGAAATGAAGACGTTTTTTGGACCTTCTAGTTCTGCATTCTTGTCAGAAAAACAGTGGCTGCTATCTTGAATTTTCAAGCCAGTCAAGCAGATTTAGTAAGTTAACGCTCAGGAACCACTGTGCCAAATGTTGTGCTTGTATCGCCATTTGCACAGTTGATTGATTGAGATGAAAACATTTTTATAGACATTTAGTAACACATGACAAAACGCCCAGAGCTAAAATGAACCGGCATCAAATCAAAACAGCTGAGTGTTTTATAAAACATTGCTGCTGCACTAGGTGAAGTTAATGAGCTCAGATTTTTAATACACAAAGACTGAAATAAAAGTGCTATTGGACTTGTCGAATGAGCCTGAAAATCATCATCAACAACTACGGAGTAAATTCACAGAGAAATATTTTTCTGATGAAGCATCAAATCTTCTGGAAAAGTTCAGTGATGCTCGCGTGGAAACACTCGGTCACCTCTGTGCTACAAACAGTGGGCAGAAGAGGTTTTCATCTGAAAAACAAGCAATTAATTCCACTTCGTCGACCTGCGTCAAACTGCGCTTGATCCAGTCGAGTACAGAGTGAAGGAGGGATGTGCTCAGCAGGATCTTTTTGAATCAGTGGTTAAACATTAGGCGGAGAGCAAAAATGTAGATGCTGCTTGGAAAAACCAGATGAAGGCCTGATTATTATGATAATAAACACCCTGTCCTCTTATCTTTAGATTTTATGGGTCTTCCTTTGTTTCAGACCTTTACATTTTACTCCACACTGCGTCAAAAGCATCCTCCACTTCCTCTCCAAAACACAGCACAATAAGGACGCGAGCACAGACTGCAGTCCCACACACATTCCTCAGAAGGGCAGAAATGAAAACGTTTGATCTGATTTCTGAAGCTGTTTGTTTGCTCGTGGTAAATGGGCCTATTGTATGCAAATATGGAAGCATATGACCCCTCCAGTGCAGGGCAGTGGCTAGTGTGAGAGAAATCATTAGCAATGCAAAGTCATGGTGCTCTGATACCCGTAGTCACAAAAAATCTGCCAATGTCGACCTAAATGTTTGTGGATGTACTTTTTTCTAAACTTCAACTGAAGGTAAGTTGATTGAGGTGTTTGGTTATATTGTAGCTGAAGAAAGAGTAGTTTAAAGTGTTCATTCGGTTCAATCCGGACATTTATACAGTACTTTTGCGTTTTAACTGGATTCTGGAGACTTTTAAATTAGACATATGGTTAATAATTGTCAATAATTCAAAAGGAAAAAGTGCTGCATCTCTCATGCTGCTCAACAAAGATTTTTATTTCACTGCTTGTTTGTATTTGTTTGGAGCTGGTTACATAAATCATTATAAAACCTACAACAAGTGCACTGACAAAGACAGATGGGAGCCCAAATTAGTGCCAGCTATTAGAGAGTTTTACAGAAACAGTTGCAGATAGTGGCAGATTCCCACTTTGCATGCGACTGGTGAAAGCATGTCACATGACGCATGGTGCCAGAGCTCGGTGTTTCAGTCTTAAGCGGCCTGCCAACAGTAGAGGGGGCAGAGAGGCTTTCTTCTTTTCTGGACTCACATCCATGCCAACGCAGCGGGTCAGCATCGCTCTCTACGTCGCCTCCTATGCCTCTTACGCCTCCTGCTGAGCCCGGTAACAACTCTGACATTTACTGTAGACTAGACACCGAAACTATGGTAACGACAAAAACAACAAAAGCAAACTTCAAGCTTAAAATAAACCACGACTGACTCGGAAAACAACAAAAAAAAAACCTCAGTCATTCAATAGAAAGAAGACAAGCTGCACTTAAAGGTGAGACTAGGATGAATTAATACTTAGTCAATAAATAAAAGCAACATTTATGTAATAAAATAGACCAAAGATCATTTTTAACAAATATTAAGTTGAATTACTTTATTGATTACATTTTAAACAATTCCAGAGGGAAAAAAGTATATAAAATAATAGACTTAAATAATGAAAGAGAAAATCAATTATATGTTTTACTTAAAGTTAAATGAGTAACTTCGAATGCAACTTAAAGTCACTGATTTCAATTTTCATTTTTAAATTCCCACCTAATTTTGTTGTCTTTAAAATAATATTTCATAAGTAAATATAAAGTTTGATGATATTTTGATGCATTACATTAATTTATTATGAGATATTTATATCATTTATCTAAATCTTGTGAACGCTGAAATAGGTTTTTGAGTGGAAATAAATGAACATTTAATATGACACTTAATAGTACTCAATAGTTTTACATTTCCTGAAAATATATGTATGGAATATGTACTAGAATTATTTATGTAAATCGAACTAAATGTTACCATCTTTAAGTATAAAAGCAACAATATTTTCTGGTTTATTATGTAAGTGCTTGTATTGGGACAAACAGCTCTAGGTTGTGGTCTACGTTCTCTTAAACCATGACGTGAAATTTCAGGGAGAAAACGTTAAAAGCCCTTGAAATTTGGTCATAATTATAAGGGAAATAGATGCAGCATTCAGACGATGCACACTCTTAGGCCAAACTGGAGCAATTTCTTGAATTAGACTTGTCTGAAATCAACACGTTAATATAAATGCAACACAGATAACTATACTGTCTGAAATTAGTGACATTTTAAAGGACACTTCGATCAAAGATATTGTGAAATCTCAGGTTTCTACAACAATTTCATCCAGATGATTACAGTGAGCCAAGTACTGTGAGAAGGTCAAGGTGTTTTCATTTTAGCCCAGTGTTTTCTCCCATGTTGACCCTTTGATTTATGTTTTTGCTTTTTCTCCTTCAGACCCGGAACCAAAGATGAACTGGGCCTCTTTTTATGCTGTCATCAGCGGCGTGAACAGACACTCCACTGGCATTGGTCGCATCTGGCTGTCCGTCCTCTTCATTTTTCGGATCCTGGTCCTGGTGGTCGCGGCAGAGAGCGTGTGGGGCGACGAGAAATCCGGCTTCACCTGCAACACCCAACAACCTGGCTGCAACAGTGTCTGCTACGACCACTTCTTCCCTATTTCCCACATCCGCCTGTGGGCGCTCCAGCTTATTCTGGTCTCCACTCCCGCCCTGCTGGTGGCCATGCATGTGGCCCACCGCCGCCACGTCGACAAGAGGATCTACAAATTGTCAGGTCGGACCAACCCCAAAGACCTGGAGCAGATCAAGACCCAGAAGATGAAAATCACAGGGGCTCTGTGGTGGACGTACGTCATCAGTCTGCTGTTCCGTATTATATTTGAGGTCACCTTCATGTACGTGTTTTACATGATCTACCCCGGCTACAAGATGATTCGACTGGTCAAGTGTGACTCGTACCCCTGCCCTAACACTGTGGACTGCTTCGTGTCGAGGCCCACGGAGAAGACTGTCTTTACAGTGTTCATGCTGGCTGTGTCAGGGGTCTGCATTCTGCTCAACATTGCAGAAGTGGTCTTCTTGGTGGGGAAGGCCTGCAGTAAGCATCTGAACAATGCTGGAGACTCAACTATGGGGGCTTGGATTCAACAAAAACTCTGCTCATACTAACAAAACACAGAGATTTCATCCCTGCACAAATGGACATATAAGCAAACAGCCATTATATTTAACTTGTAGGTGCAGAGAGGTTTTCAGTTTAGTTAAGCTATTTGGTTAAAGCTGCAGTAGGCATGAATGGGCAAGAAATCCGTCATAACCGTTCAGTATACATTGCAATTCAAGTGGCGTGAGAGGAAATCAGATTTGTGCATGTCCTCTTGACTCTGTTTTCAGTCTTTAGAAAATCAATTTGAGAAGAGCCCAGAGTGAAAAGTGGTTAATAATCAGCTGCTCATATTGTAGTGGTATATGCTGATTCTACCGTGGTCAACCACTGCCCTCACACAGTAAATCAGTATAAACCGAGATATATGTCAGTTTCCCTGGGAGTCACTTCGCCTCTGGATTCAGAGTGGTTTGCCGATGGGGAACAGTAAAAGCTGTTGTATTCGTAGCGTGTAAGAAATGGAGAATTGGGTGAAAAATAAATTATTGCTGGCACATATGCCTCATTAATATTTCCCTTGAGCTGGCAAATAAGTTATATAGCGATAATGTACTATCAGTTAAAAAAAATCAAAACGAATATGATGTGCCAAAAAAAGAGTAAAGACTGGGTTATAAAAATGGGTGACTGACAGCTGTAATGATCAATGGCTGTCGAGAATCCAGATGCATCTCTGCTGTGATTCACCACAGAAGCAACACGACAGCTGACTTTTTTTTCCTTCATTTTTTTCATTTCAGCATAAAACTGCATTGTGTGATCCACCTTTACAGGACGAGAGGACAGAGCTGCAGAAGGAGGGTGTGTGTTTTCAGTGCCCACTGATTTATTCCTACTGTAGCTTTAAACATCGTTGTTCAGTGGAGAAACCATTCAGTGGAAATAAACATATGGAAAGCATTATTTAAACTTCAGAGAATTTCTACAGGAAATCAGACATTGTTACTTTAATTTAGAAATTCGTTCCTTTGTCCTGAGAGTTTGACAACATTGTGGTGTATTCACATTAAACGTCATCATAAATGTCTTTCACCACAAATTTGAATCTAATGGACTGAAACATGGTTGTCTTTAACTGCATTAACAAATGTAATACTAAAAAAAACAACTTTACATTGCCTAAAGTTTAAAGCCACTATGTGTAGATTTTCATTTTCTGTAACTGCTTAATCCTTGAAAGGACCCTTTCAGATTATTTTTGACGGCATAAGTGTTTGGCTGTGGAAAAAATGATTCTATTGAGTATTTACATGTATTACCATCACATCACACCAAGTTTTCAAATCTTACACAGAGTGGCTTTTAAAAGACTCCAAACTGTAGCGTTGAAATGGTTTGTGCAGGTGTTAACAAAGCAATTATGTGTCACAAAAGAAAAAAACTTGAATTTCAAACAGCTGTTTTTAAAGGTTCAGTGTGTGATATTTAGTGACCTATCGACCATCTTGTCCATTTTTGGGCTTTTTAGTTAAGGAGATAATAACTCTGGCTTACGCTCCAAGGTGACCGTCATGCACCTTAATGCTGGATGTCACTGCTATAAAATGGAAAAAAAGAAGAAGAGGAAGTCATGACTGTACTCTGTAGATATAAACGACTCATTGTAAGGTAACAAAAACTCTTACAGTATTTCATGTGGTTATACACTCATGGAAACATAATTCTAAATATTGTTTTCCATTTCTGCAATTAGATCCTCCTAACCCAGCAAATCTTACACACTGGACCTTTAAGTCTCTCACAAGATGAATTGTGCAATTATTGACAGAAGATAATTGTCATGTTACTTAAAATCATTAATTTTAAAGTTGGACCTTTATATACTGAGTATAAATTAAACCAATGTTTGTTTGTGTACTTTAATTTTTTTGTTAAATTATTGTTGTATATACAAAATGAATTAATATATCTAATGGTCCCAATGCAACACTGAAGGACCTGCTTCAGCTGAAACTGACTTTCTGATGCCATGTAAAATCATAAATCAGAGGTGCAGCAGCTATCTGTCGAAACAAATAAAGCTGCGGTTGCGTCGGTGCCACAGTCTGTGATTCCTCCGCTGTCAGCAGCACGACCAGGAGAAAAAAATGGAAACGTGAATAAAACCTCATCACGCGTCCAGTGGCACCGTTGCCATCTTTAGCGGAGTGTGACGGAGGAGCAGAGGTGCCACCTGTGAGGGCATGTCTCAGACTGCCCTTATAATTAAGTTCTCCTTCTGAAGGCCAGAGTGCAGAGTTTATCAATAGCCTCTCCATGTACGGGGTCAGTGTGTGGGTGACAATGGTTGACCCAGAGGACAGCTGAACCTGCTGTGACTGAGCGTGAGGGCACTTTTTTATGGAACACTTCAACACATGCCATCTATAGATTTCACATTGACAAGAAACACATAGGCAGAATTATAAACTGTAAAACAAGCTCTCACTGTCTGACACTAGTGACTGAGGTTAGTGTTTTTATGTGAGCAACGTTCAACACTGAGTACACTCACACTCATGCACTTTTTCTTCGAAGTGTTGCAAAAGTTTGCTCGACTGACATCTGAATTGATCTGAGGAGGCAGAATTTATCCAAAGCACCTCTTCACAAAAAGGTTGACGGATACACCTCGGGGTCGTCTTTTTGTCCCATCCAGGGACACACAACTAGGCTGAGGTCAGTCTTAGTGTTGGGAAGGCGTGCAGTGATTCGTAATTCCCTTCAAGTGCATTAAAACAGTCTCCCACACTGCACCCAAACTCGAGACCTCTCTTCCCACTCATATTCACACACTGGAATCTGTTACAGAATTGAAAAGTGCACTTAAAACCCACCTCTTTAAATCAGCCTGTACTCACTTTAACACCAGGGAACTCAATACTGATCCCAACATTTTATTACAGATTTTGATGATATTGATTTTAACTCTGTGCTTTGTTGCTTATTATATGTTGAGCGTTGTGAAAGGCACCACTAAATAAAATGTATTATTATCATTATTATTATTATCATACAACTAAAATAATGTAAGGAGTAGAAAGTACATATGTATGTTAAAATATAGGGATTTAAAGGAAATAGTTGTCAGATAAATAACATTTAAGTAAAGTGCAGATATCTGAAAACTATACTCATGTACCTCTGAATCTGAATGTAACTGAATGTAGTAACTACCAGCAAACTTTTGCAAAATATAATTAAACTACTACTGCAACACACAGTTTACAACTCCCCAACACTGTCGATAAGCATCTCTTCTTGAGAGAAAAGTTGTCCAAGTCTTTCAACGTTTAACGACATCTTAAAGATGATTCTGCATGATCCGCGTCACTAAAATAGGAAGAAATCATACTATGTAGACTGTAAGATAAAAAGCAATGAAATGACAAATGATTAGAGTAAGAAAGTAAGACACCCAGATAAAAAAGCAACAGAAAATCAAAGACAAGTCATAAAAAATTAAAGGCATTTGCTAAAACCAGGACTCTCCTCCAACAAAAAAATAAAGAATAATCTTTTATTTGACACTGTAACACACAGCTAAGGGTCAGCTCACCAAATCCCAGATCACCATGAGAGTGACAGCAAAGCCACTCCCCTCACCATGAATTATATTTAGACTCCACCGACATGTAAGACTAACCTGCATCCTCACTGGACTCTTCAGCTGCCACTCAGCCGCACAGAAACACCTCTTGGGCAGGGGGCTTTATAATTTTCAACGGGAGGGAATGTTTTCATCTGTACTCACGCTGAGACCAACGAGATTTTAGTCTCAGTAGTTTGTTGAACACGCTACTGATTTATCTGCTCAGGCTGGATCAGAGAAAAGTTTTTATCTCGGCGTTGAAGATTCTTCAGGAGAACATGGCCCCTCTGTGAACCGAGGAAGAAGTGTTTGACTCTGGCTCTGCTCCGTTGTAGGAGATGAACATTATCAGGTTGGTCTTTCCTCATGAAAACACACAAAGTAATGACTTAGGGTGTTGTATTAAATAATTACAAACTATTTTGCAGTTCCAAATTACTTGTGAATTTGGGCATCTAATCCAGGTCCAGTTTGAAGTCTTACTTTAAGCACCTCCAAGTGAAAAATGTGTGAGGATCTCCACATGTATGTCAAACAGGTGTTCACATGCAGAACTAGGTCCTCTAATCACTCATCTCTATTTCTAAAGGACAAGTAACTATGTAGCAACTATTTTTAAAGGTAGTATTTGCTATGCTGTAACCAATATGCCCTTACATATAAACTAGAAACCTAATTCTGTTGTGAGTGAGCACTGTTGGGTAGAGTGTCACAAGATCTGTGGCTGCCCAGCCTGCTTCAGGGCTTTCTCATACACAAGAATCTGTGTCCTGGCCCTTTTTTATGCGTAAACAGTTGATAGGTCACAACCTTTCAGAGTACAAATAGTGAATTCATCATTATTTAGTAATTCAGATGCTAAAATCTCCTCTGGGCTTTTCTCATTTCAACAGGACAAGTATTTGAGAAAAAAAAAAACAGAGTCAGTGAAGGAATCACTTGAACTGTAACTATGACGGGCTTTTTCATGTAAGTGTTTAATTTTCTTTGTGTTTGCAGACGCCTGTCCTGGTTTTGCCGATAAAGCCGAGTGGGAATCTTTGAGCCAGTATGGGGGACTGGAACTTATTGGGGAAGCTGCTGGAGAGTGCTCAGGAGCACTCCACCGTGGTGGGTAAAGTCTGGCTCACGGTGCTGTTTATCTTCCGTATCCTGGTGCTGGGAACGGCAGCTGAAAAGGTGTGGGGTGACGAGCAGTCTGGCTTCACGTGTGACACCAAGCAGCCCGGTTGTCAGAACGTCTGCTATGACAAAACCTTCCCCATCTCGCACATCCGCTTCTGGGTGATGCAGATCATCTTTGTCTCCACTCCCACGCTCATTTATTTGGGCCACATCCTCCACCTGGTCCGTATGGAGGAAAAGGAGAAAGAGAAGGAACTTGCCATCCACAGTGAAAAGCAGCAGCAGCAGCAGCAGCATTTAGTTGGCAGCAAAACCAAGAAGGGGCCAATTAAAGACAACCAAGGTCATGTGCGTTTGAAAGGCGCACTTCTGCGAACCTATGTCTTTAACATTATTTTCAAAACCCTGTTTGAAGTGGCCTTTATTGTAGCTCAGTACTTCTTGTACGGGTTTGAGCTCAAGCCGATGTACACCTGTGACCGCTGGCCTTGCCCTAATATGGTGAACTGCTACATATCTCGACCCACTGAGAAGACAGTCTTTATCCTCTTCATGCTGGCTGTGGCCTGCATCTCACTGCTGCTCAACCTGGTGGAAATGTACCATCTCGGCTTCACGAAATGCCACCAGGGCCTGCGCTACAGGCGGTCTCAGGCTCAGAATGAGGCCTCCAAAGCCCTAAGTGAGGCCGTCATGCCTTTTGTCCCAAGCTATAACTACTTTGCTGGTCACCCTGCAGCTCCTGAGCCTTACCCCTCAGAGCCAAAGTACTTAGCAGAACCCAACTCCGCTTACAGCCCGTACAACAGCAAAGTGGTTTACAAGCAAAACAGAGATAATATGGCTGTGGAGAGGAAAGGAAAAGCAGAAGATGATGTGAAGGAGAGGAAAACATCCAGTGCTGGCTTTGAGATGCCAATGGAAAACCATCGGAGAAACAGTCAGTCAAGCAAGCACAGCAACAACAAGAGCAGGTTGGACGACCTGAAGATTTAGGGATCCTGTGAGTTTTTATCTAAGACTCGGGAACAACATTAAAGGCAACACAACGTGCGTGTGGAAGATTATTAAAGACAAATCTTGTGTGATTATTCTGCAGGTTTAGGGGCACATTTTGAATACAAACCTGTGACTGTTTATTTTCTCAAATGTTGACTTGATTTGATTTCAGTGAAACACACTCCCGTGTCATTAATGTAGTAACAAAGACAACTTTTTTTTTGTTTACAGGGAATTTTTCCTTAAACTTCCAACATGACAAGCAGGAAGAGATGTCATAACAGCTCTTACAGTATGCTCCTCTTTCTGAAAAGAAAACCATTTCTTTCTGGTGTCGGAACATCTGAGATGTTTAAAAGAAAATTATTTTCGGCCTCAGTGCCATGATTGTGTACACGTGGCAAGGTCATTATGTTTGTTTGCTGGAAATGTACTACTAATCAAATACTGGCAATACGTGATTATTGTGATTGTCAGTCTTTCTTATGATGACTGTAATTTAATTAAAATGATGCACAACAGTGGAGTGATCCATCAAAATTGCATTTTTCAGCTGGGTAGATGATTGATGCTGCCTCTTTTTCACAGCACAAACGAACCACTGGATGCTGAGAAATGACGGAAATTAAAAAAAAAAAACTGCACCCATAAAAATGTATTAATCACAGACTCACCTCATCAGTAAAGTATTCAGGCAAAGATGTTACAGATATTATACAGAGTTTGTTGCAGCAATAGTTGACCAAATTAGATTTCACACTTGGTGGTTTGCAGAGTCACTTAATTATAAGGTGCAATAATAAAAACACATAATTCGACATAAATAAAGAAAAAAATGTAAATATTCAAATGTTTGACTTTATGCCTGTAGTGTCACATAATTTCACACATTAAAAACAAACAAAAAAAAATCAATCCAGGACGGTCTAAATGATGAAATTATTCAAAATGAATAGATATCTAACTATTGTAGAGATATTGTAGTCCTCACAGGTGTAAAAGTTCCGAAAAGTCATGTGGGAGTCTTATAATTTGTTCTTAAATTTAAAAAACGCTCATTTAAATTCATTCACCATCTCTCGCTTACATTGAGGGTGTGAATTCTTATAATCTAAATATTTGCCCATGCATCGCTCCTGCAGTTTTTCCCCCCCGATGCTGCCGTTAAGCGCTTAGTGTCATCGGCTGCATTAAAGTCACAGAGAAGGAGTGTGGAATGGAAGAAACACATACCATCATACACTGGTGAGAGCTGCTTCAAAGGCCTCCTCTCTGCTGCTAAATATAGTCCTCGTGCACACTTTGGAGAAGCATTGTGGGTGAAATGGGGGGGTAGGGGACCAAACGTTTCTTATCCGTCATCAGCAACAATAACAAGTTGTTGTCACTTTAGCCTAAATAGAAGAGCCGTTGTGCATTGTGTGGATCTCCGAGGGGCCAGAACACATCAAGAAGCAGCACTGATTTGCAGAAAATGATACTGTCTTAAAATAGCTAAAGAGTGGTCAGACGGCTCTGAGGCATTTTAAACACATTAATTATGTAAAGGACAACACTGTGTATTTGTTGCTGTTGCTTCAGGATCGACAATGGAAATAGTTTCTGTTGCGATGCTGTCAATAGACATGATGAGCTGATATTTTATGTAGAAAGGATTTGCTTTATATGATGAAAACTGTTAAATACAACTTTAGTCAAATTAAAAATCCCTTCATTTTGTGACTTTGTTTACTTTGAACTTTTTTTTTATATAACGCATTACATACAAGGCAATTCAATGTGCTTTATATAAATAAAATACAGAGGAAAGTAAAACAAAGTACTTAAACAAATAAAAGATAGTAATATTCGAAATCATAAGAAAGGAGAGGAATGTCATTGAAGAATTATTAACATAAGATACAGCTCTCCAGAATTAGAATAAAACTTATAGTGCAATAATAATTAATTAAAAGTTAGAGCACAATAAGAAAAGGGTGAAAGTTATTGCATTCGATCATAAGCCATGAAAATATAAAATATCTATATTTGAGGAAAATCTAAGCTCTACTGACAGTTTGTTGCAGTTGTTTGCAGCAGAACAACAAAATACTGTTTCAAAGTGTTTAGAGTCCTCCTCGGTTTACATTCTTTAATATATATTATTCTGGGCCCGAACCATTGAGTGATTTAAGATCTATTCTCTGACTAACAGGAAGTCAGTGTAAAATGCGCTCCGATGTGTTTGTTCATTCTCAGAACTCCATAAAATCCCCATAACTCTCTTGTATAAAAGACTGTTCTGTGCCTTTTCATTGCTCTGCCTTTGAACAGTCACTTTTCTCTGTGAAAGCCACGACTCGGTGGACGCTTCACCTGATGATATAAAGAGCTGTAGCCGTCTTGGCAGCATGGATTAAAAATCTGCTAAAAGCTACTCAACCTAGTGATCACTAACACTACATTCCATATGTTATACACTATATGACCAAACGTTTGAGGAATGCTGTTGCTGCTTAAGAAGCAGAGAAATACATTTGAAATTACAGAACCATTTGCATTCACATTAGTTTCAAATAACACGCCTAAAGATGTGTACAGTTGTGGAGATGTTTTGCCGGTGAAAATGTGGAAGAAATGTTTATTGTCTCGCAAACATCCAAAGCAGCCTGATCTGCTGTGACAGGACAAGGCTGAATACTGAACCAAAAGACAGGTGACAGGGTTTGAGGTTGTGAACTCTGAGTTACAACATGCGCAACCAAATCTCTGAACCAGAATAGTGTAAGAGCTACATATCCATCACAGACTCCCACCACCGCTCATAAATCACAAAGGCGCGGCGCACGCTTTAGAGATGAGTCAATGTGCAGACGTTTCACTGTTAAAGGTGAGTAAATCAGTTTCAGTGCCATGGTTTACTATGCACACTATTTTTGTATTCATCATGAGACCTGTCTGAGAACGGGTGACCTGTAAAACAACAAACAACACTCGTGCCTGTTTACTGTCCTCATTTCCTTCTGTCTGCACGTCATTCACACATGGGTCGATGGAAATGAGATCCTGTGCCAAGTCGCAAAGTGAGCTAATAATGTCAACATTAACAATAGCGAAAACGAAGAGAATACATGTATTTGCAATCGTCAGCTGAGGCGGAATATGAGGTTTGAATGGTTCTAGATATGAAGAGAAAACATGACAGGAAACGTAAGTATTTATTGCTTGTTGTTATACACTGTGACAGAAAAAATACCTGTTTGAAGATGAAAAAATATATACCTCCTGCTTTATTTATATTTAGGCTACTTATATACCTGCACATTTGTGTATATATTTCTATACATCTACATTTAATTAAAGCACCTTTTTTAATACAGTACTGTTTACTTTTTCACTCCTTGCACTATTTTGCACTTTCATATTGGATGCCAAACTGCAGTATCTGCACTTGTGAAATTGTAAATATAGTTGAATCCAATCTAATCTAATAAGACTCAGTTGTTTTCTAACACTTATTAGACTCCTTTGTTGAAATCCCTTTTTGTCAAATGTTTGATTTCTTTTGTGTAATAAGCGGGTGATTCAGGATGATGCAAAACAGTTCAGGGTTTACTTTGCAATAATGAGCCGTTCGCTGTACATTTATCCCTTTCATATAATTTTCCCTTTTTGACCTATCATTTACACAGTTTACATAGACTAAAACTATGGACAGCGTTGTTAAAATGAAAGCCATCCACATGTACCCATTAACCTAAACAAAACATAACACACAATGGAGACTTAACTTTGTTATTCATAGAATTATGACTCTTTATTCTGGTACATTTATAAGGAAATAAAAAAAGTCGAATCAAGCAGATAAACAGAAATATACATTATTTTGCAAACTAGGTTGTCAATCAGAAGCTACAGACTAAAACCTGTAGACAAGAATTGCACATATAAAGGACTTGATTAATAATATACTAATGCATCAGCAGGAACATTGTCCATGCCCACTGTACGCACTCTCATGCTTAATGGCAAAACTGACAGCATGCCAGGAGGATTTCCAACCCTTTCATTTCCCTGCCTTTGCTTCTACAAAGTCATCTCCTTTGATTTATTCTCCCACCAAGAGGAAACCACAAACTGTTTCAGAAGATAAAAAAAGCCTCTCCCTTAAGTGCGATTTTCCAGAACCTATGCCTGAAGAAACAGCTAGGAAACATCTAGCAGAAAAAAAAAAAAAAAGTTCTGTGTTGACTTAACCACGGTTCTGAATTTCTTCCCTTAAAATAAACCTCCTTTTAAAATCATCTGTAACTCAAAGATACGATCAAATAATCGGAAACAGACAGAGCATGCAATAAACTGAAATGATAAACTCAATGCATACTTTGATAAGAGTTGGTTATTTGCATGTTATAATTGGTTCTTGAAGTTCGGAGATGTTAGTTACAGCATGAAATAGAGGGTAACAGTCGCAGTGAAATAGTCAGACCATGGTCAGAAATGATAGCTTTAAAATATGGAAATACAGCGGGCTTAGTTCACCCTGTTAAAACTCTGCAGCTTCTTTTTTTCATTATGGCTTTAGTTACTGAGCTGATGAAACTTTGGATACATAAGTGACACCATACGAAAGATAAACGGGGTCTACATATATTTGATATAGTCATTAGTCGTGTAAACACTGATAGATTAGTAGTTTTTGTTGGAGCTGGTCTTTCATTGATTCCTTTTTTTTTGGCTTTTTTTTTTACAAATCACAAATCACACCAATTAACACAAATTAATTTATGACTGGATGTTTTCAATCTGTAAAAAAAAAAAAAAAAAAAAACAACTAAAAAAATCCTAGCAAAAAAGCAAAATCATCAAATACAGGAAAAGAATTGCACTTGCACTACAAAAGCATCTTAAGCTCTTTTCTCCACACAAGCAGAGATAAAGTTTTATACATTTTTGTGTTTGGCCCCTGGAGATGACGAGCTGCAGCCGAAGCGTTCGTGACCTTTTACCACCTGACGACTCGAGGTCTGGCTGAGATACAGCCGTATCCGCAGTTGTAAATCTCAAACGCTCCACAAGAACTGTGCAACAAATTATGCACTGACGCAGAAACAAATACAAAGAAAGAAAGAATGAGGCAGAAAATGCAAAGATAAAAAAAAAAAAAAAAAGACTTCAATGCGGAAAGTCTCATCTGGCATTCTGTAGCGAGCAGTGATAGTTGCAGTTCTTTAAAGGCTAGTGTAATGTGGCAAATTCTGTAACTATGCTACACATGCTCTATTATTTTACAGACAAAACGTAGGCTATGTTAAACTTAGTCATATACTGTGTATATCCCATGTCCAAAAATATCCCTTTGTCTCTTTTATTTTACACAAATTGCACCCTGAGATTTGGTAAAACAAAAATGTCCTTCGAGTGGTTCAAGTTGTAACAACAATCCACTAACTCCTAGCTTAACATTGTCATTGACTCTAATAAATACAATAATCATATGACTATTGAACTGACTTTACAGTATATACATTAAATACTGTACTTATACTAGAAGATAACATCCTATATAGTACGACAGACATAAGCGAACAGTACATCAACCAATCGTACTGTGAAGATTACATACAGCACAGTTTAGGACAAATTAAGCTCCGTGTTGGAGCTCCACTGAAACACAGCCTCTGGAGAAACCAAGTGCTTTACTTAGATGCAGGCATAGGTGAATTCCCGCAGCAACACAGAAGGATTTCTGAACTACTTTACTTTTACAGATCGTACATTTTAAACTATACTACCACTGCCGGGGGAATGAGACAGATGGATGCGCTGTGGCCGTATGGCATTCTCCCTTTTATGTTATTGCAAATGTACTGTGTGACACCAGAAAGTGGATCTTTTTACTGTGTCTGATATCCTCATTAAAATAATCTCTGAAACCAATCTATGGCTTCCAGGGACAACACTGCGGTTTGTCCTAAATCACTAACCCACTTTTTAGTCTGGTCCTCAACAAAACAAATAGTCTTTTAGGAGGATGACACAAAAGTCACACAACGTTTCACCTTCAAAGAAAGAAAGAGTGACAATATTCAGATGGTGTCTCCATTTTTTATGGATTACTTAGCGTGATCTATTGTCATGTTTTTATTGTGAGTAATGAATGTCCCTTATACTAGTATAAAACTATATGGCATATATTTTGTAATGTAATTATATTTAAACTTATATTCATTTATTTATTTGGTTCCCTAAACTTTTCAGCTCAAGACCCAAAAGAGAAATTTGGTGTCTCCTCTGGACCCAAAATTACAAAAATATTTCATGAAATGCTGTAGATCTCCATTTTTATTGACTCTTCCGCTGTCAAAACACTGTCTCTGAAGGTCCCTTTCTTGTAATTTTTTACGTCTTTTAAGTAGTTTGCATCTTGTCGCATCTTTTACATCGTTTTTGTCTTTTACTTCATTTTCGTCTTGTTGCATTATTTTTGTCTTGTATCGTGTATGTCAATTTAATCTGGTTAGCTCTTTTGGTCTTTTACATCATTTTTGTCTTGTTACGTCTTTTACAACTGATGCCTCTCCTCTGCATTTCACGTGGCTTTGGTGAGGTCAGCATTTCTAAAGTCTTCCACAGAACACATTTCTTCTGTTTTAAGGAAGAAAAGGAATTCACATATCATATCATTGTTATAGATTTTCCTCTGCCAATTGGTGTCCCAATAAAAACAGCTCTGCAACCTATTTTGGGTCCCAACCCTAAGTTTGGGAAACACAGGTCAAAAGATTCAGAAGCTATGTGAGAAAATGCATAATCAGATTTAAAGCTGCAGTAGGCAGATATAAGGAAAGAAAACACCAGAAGTGCAAATACACACTGTCCTCCTGCAGCTCTCTCCTCTCGGTCCAAAGCGTAAACTGAACGTAAAGACGGAAAAGTGAAGCCAAAACATCACAGGTCGAGGAGCTGCCATGTTGCTTCTTTTGGGAGCCACAGAGTCTTCGAAGTCGAGACGAGTCTGATGGATTCTTGACGGCGATCGGTTAGCTGTCAATCATCCATTTCTATAACCTCACTCTCTATTAAGACCTGTGATCGCTCAAAAATCTTCCATCACTGGCTATTTTTTCTAAAGCCTGAAAACAGAGCCAAGAGGAGGTGCAGAAGTCTTGTTAGTTAGTTACAATTACAATATGCAGAAATGTTATTAAGGGATTTCTGCCAAATAAAAAAAAATGCCTACTGAAGCTTTAATTGTGCAACAACTACAAATCTAAGGTGAAAGGAATGACAGCCAACAGTATCTGCAACGAGGCTTCACATGGAAATGCACTGAAGGTGTTGGCCAGTGGTTACAACGGTCTTAAAATGTCTTTAAGATGCCACTTCATTTGATCAGCTACTGCTGCTATCGCTCTGTTGATCACAATCTGGCTGCCACACACACACACGAGGTGCATCCGAGATTTTAAAATCTAATGTTCCCTTTTTCGTTTTTATACCACATCAAGAGCAAAACCTCAAAAAAAAAAAAAAAAAGGAAATTCATGGTGACTCCTGCTTTTCAGTGAGAAGCAAACTCCATTCACTTTGATTTTAGTTTCAGTTGAGCAGCCTTGGCTTGTACCAGTTTAGTCTGGATGTCAACAGGCCTGTCAAAGAAGCTGACGATGGCCGGCTCGTTGAGCAGTGACGCCAGGACCTGCTCGAATGAGAACGACCACTCCATCTCTGTCAGGTCGGACCCTGTGTCCTGACTGTTGTGGGAGCTGGAAGTGTGGGAGCTGGAGGTGTCGGAGCTCTCCGGAGTGCTGGAGGCTTCCTCGGCTGAAGACTCCTCCGCAGAGGTGTGGGCAGACTTTGAAGTCTCGGCCGGGCTGCTTGGCTCCTGCAGCCTCCGTCCCACCTCCTCCATCCTCAGAAGGAGGCTGGTCACATGGGCCACAGCGCGGTACAGAGACTCCTCTTCTGGATCCCCGTGAAATATGTTGTACAGGGTCTTGGAGAACTGGATGAATTGAGTCTGGGAAAGACAAAAATAAGACATGAATGCACTTCAATAGATATAAAAGGACTCTTGAGTCAATAAACACATTTGTGACTGAATTACCTGGTTAATTCTGGGCAGGTCCTTTATGGTTTCCTCCTTCTTAAGGATTTCATTTTGCCACTGCTTCAGGTAGGCCTGCAGGTCCACCTTTCCTCTACCTGTCAACGTCATGCAAAATCTATACTGTAACATCCAGTAATAAAACATTTGCAGTAACAGCGATTTCTTGCTCATCAAAAATTCAAAATGCATCCTGTTTGTTGAAACACATTTATTGTGAATGTGATTCTCCATTCAATGCCTGACATTGGTGCTTTTTATTGAAAATTATTTTTCTTTTTACTTATTTTTTTCAAAAAAATGCACACTGATGTCCTCGAAAGTGCAGATTTTTTTGTTACTGTTTGTTGCTGATAATGCACATAAAATATATGATGATATATATAATAATAAATATATCTTTCAATAAAGAAAACTTTTTGTATCACATTTTGTCTTGAGTTCATGAAAAAGAAAAAAACCCAGAAAATTTGTGAATAAACAAAATCGAGACACATTGTTGCCCAGCCCTACACAACAAAATGTAAAAACACACATAAAACACAGCAATAAAAGAATAAAAGTACCAAAAAAAACACAAATAAAAATGGCAAACCCATAAACAGAATAAAAACTAGAATCACATGAAATCAGAGATAAAAGGACGTTTTAAGCTTAAAGTTAAAAGAAGCTGCTGACTTTATGTGATAAACTTAGATGACACTCTACCTCTTTCAGGGCTTTTCCTTATCACTCCATCTTCTGGAAGTTCAAATGCTGAAATGTAAAGATGCAATATGTTAATAAGATGTGCATAGGGAGTAACTGCAGTGTATTCAAGGAAAGCATGCAAGTGTCAGAATTACAAAAGAAATTTAGAAGGAAACGGAAAAGTGAAATTGTTTTAAAGGGAAAGAAAGAGTAAAGAGGCTAACCAGTGAGTCTACTCAAATGAGAAGAGTCCTCAGGCACTGGAATAAAGTGCTGGATTCTTTGATCCTTTATGTGTAAAGGACTACCTGTGAAAGCTAGAAGATACTGCTTGTAAGTGCAAAGAAAAGATGAAAGATAAAGAGACAGGGGATCTAAACAAGCAACAGATTAGTAGAAACAGAAAACACACATGTATAGAAACTGTACGTTTCTGATGCAATTGCATCATGTCCTGCAAAGACCAGCTTTTTACAGGAAGGAGGAGGTTAGTATAGAAGCTACGACGACGTTATACTGAAGAGTCATATTTAACTGTGTTTTCAGGGGTTAACAAAATAACACATTAAGTTCAGTTAATTAATTGTAGAAAAAAAATAGCGTTTCAAAACACAGGTTTTACATGGAAAAATGGATGTACTTTTA
>JAPQRN010000007.1:10885926-10916303 GCA_037367275.1 Coranthus polyacanthus
CATACATGGGCATACTTGGGTCTATATTTTATAAACCCCTTGACTTTAATGAGCCACAACAGGTTTCTGGCAAATTCAAAACACATCACACATGCCAGTGTTTTGGGATGACTTTAGGAATATTGAAGCTGACTGAACGAAGCTTCACTGGACGACCTTCACACGCCCGCTGTGTCAAAAGAGCACAGGGCATTGTGAAAGACACCTCCCACCCCGGACTCTCCATCTTCCAGTTGCTGCCATCAGGCAGAAGATACAGGACAATAAAATCACGAACAAACAGACTCAAAAACATTTTTTTATCCAACTGCAATAACCACCCTCAATGCCATAAAAAAACACCATCTAACACAATGCATATACTGTACACAGTGATGCGATCGTGCAATGACTGTGTGTGTGTGTTCTGTTCTATTTATTTATTTCATTTTATTATTGTTGTGTTTGTGTCTTGTGTTGTTTTTTAGTTAAGCACGGACTGTGTGACACTTTTACAATTTCGTTGTACATGTTGCATGTTACAATGACAACAAAGCCTATTATTAAATCCATTAGCGAATGAGACCTCCTGAAATAACATTAAATTCCTCTGCTTACTTCATATTTGTATTGAAGGGACAAACGCTCATGTTCTACATATTGAGGGGACGATTCCCCTGCATCCCACGGAAATCTCCACGTATGAGAGTTTCAAAGGGAAAATGTTAATCAATTCAAAAAGAAACTACACTCTTCTCAGTGAGACTACAACGCACTTGTCGCGTTGATGACGTCAGGTCAGTTCGGTTTCGCTCCGCGCGAAATTTAAAAATAAGTATTTCCTGTGTTCATCGGCCGATGTGAAGGTCAGACTTATTTAACGCTACTCTGAATTGTAGACATACAGAGCACATCATCTGTTTTAACTGTGGCTAGATTTCTTGTTAACTGCACAGGTTCAAGCGTTTAAAACAGAGTGACGTAATCAAACAGCGCCCGTGTTGTTTCTAACGTTAGTGCCAGACAGTGAAGTGTTCACAAAACACCAACAATCTTTTTGTGTGTGTGTGTGTGTTTTATGGCAAACTGGTGGAAGCAAATTAAGTCGCTTGTATTTAACCAGAAACGAATTGCTTTTCTGTGTAAGTTAAAGCACATTTAGGACGATATGGCTAACGTTAGCTAGAAGTTAGTTTGTCAACAAGCTAACATGGCCGGTGACACATCGGCTAACTAAGTAACTGACGGATAAGTTGAGCGTAGAGTTGACTATGATGGAGGAAAACTCGTCTTGCTCTTCGACGGTGACCGGTGTTTCTCGAGTATCTTTCCTGCAGAGGACGCTGGAGCGGCTTTCCTCAACTCAGTGTCTGAAACTCAAAGCGGAGGAGTTGTCTCCTGTCGCTGTCATCGCTCTTCAGAGGTACTTATCGGAGCAAACCGACGGACAACATCCGCAGCCAGACAATTACAGCTACGACGTGACTGTCACCGACGGAGTGTGGCGAGCAAAATGCTTTCTAAACCCCAGTTTGAATCACCTGGTGCACAAAAACATCCTGAGGACTGGGACTGACATTCGCATCACTCAGTGCGCCTTTGTGTACAACGAGAGGAGGCTGGGTCACGGTTACATCTGCATTGAAAACCTTTCATGTGGCGCAGAAATGTCTTCTGTGTTGCCCTGTGGAAAAGACGTCGTGTCTCTTCCCATACTGGTCAAACACGGCATGGAGAGGAGCGTGGCACTGCAGAGTGATGTGCCACTTCATGTGAGCCGTAAACATTACCTGGCTCTGTGGAACAACGACGACCCAGAGGGAGACATCTGGGCCTCAGGGTCCCCCTCATCTGACACAGTCCTGGACGGTGAGTCTCCTGACAGGCAGTAATCAGATGATAAAGACTCACGAACGTCTATTTGGTGAGATTTTGCCGTAAGGGGATCCAGTTAAGGCTGGGTCAAATACTGGGACACTTACATTAGGCATCATTTCATACCAACCCCCCTTGGGCCCAGTTCATGTCATGGATTTAGTTGGAAAAATTAATGTGGAAACTTCTATTAAGTTCATGGGACCTTGCAAAATCCTAAACCTCTGCTCCAGATACTTTTTTTAGCTATCACCTTTTGAAGTTTTTGAAGCCATGAATATTAACACTTCCCATAAAAAAAAAAAAAGTTTCAGGAAATTTCAAATAACCCTTCTTGGGAAGATGCACAGTCAAAATGTGTTTGTTTCTTTTTCAACTCTGTAACTATTATTTAGCCAGATCTGTGACAAGACTAAATAATATTTATGTGATAGAACTATTGCTATAAGAAAACAAAATTAGCTGTTTATCAATTTTTGAAAATGAAACATTCTTCCTTCTGGTATAAATGTAACACATTATTTATGTTTATTAATTTGATTTCAACAAAGAACTATTTGCATGGATGCATGTTGCAAAGTATCCAGAAGGTTTCTTGGATGTTCATTTTAAATTTCTAACTAGTCCACTTAAAAATAAGCACTTAGTGAGGCTTAGAATACAGTTACTAATGAGGGTTAGGGTTACATTTAACTTAAAGGGTCGAATGTATTTATTCATATTTAATAGTTAAAAAGTATTTGGAGTAGAGCTTTAGGATTTTGCAATTTGCTGATCATATTCGTTTAGAAGAATGAACAAAGTGGAAGTAATAACCAAGCAAAGTCTGTAACTTAATTAACAATTTCCAGATAATTCTAACCTGCCTTGAAATAATGTATATGTCAATTACTTTTGGGTTCATGGATCAGTCAACTAATTGTATCAGCACTAATATTATGGCTTGATTTTAAGATGCATCAGAATAACTATCCATAAATTAAAAGCTAGAAATTGTGTTAAATCATCATTTGATTTGGCTCAGAAAATAAAATGATCACATATTCAGGGTGCATCTTCTCCATAAGGAATTGACATATATTTTATGTTTAAATTTTTATTTTATATTTCTATTTATTTTGCCCTAGGTTTTGTCCACCAGTTTGCTGATTTACACTCTTATGTCTTATTCTCAACAGTGTCTAAGATTACTCTTCTGTGTAATCTGGAGTCAAACTTTAGAAACACATGGAAACCTCCACCTCTCCTTGTGAAGATAATACACAAATCCAGATTGAGGTATTATGGCAAGTTTGGGCTGAAGATTGATTACCCGTACCAGGTGAGTATGAGGTAGAGTCAGAGATATCATTTCCGTATTTCATTCTCAAACTTTACTTCCCTATTGTGACTGAGTGTAGTCTACTGTTATGTGATATTACAGGCTTACTTTGAGGTTGCTGACCAGAGTGGCATGATGTCGCTCGTACTTTGGAATGAACTTTGTCCAGAGTTTTACCAGAGACTGTACGTGGGCACAGTGCTGTACCTTCAAAATTACACACTGAAGCAGAGTTATTCAAACAGGTCACGGCCCCAAATGGACCATCACAGAATGAAGTCTTTTAACTCTGTAGGTATGTCGACCTGCCCTGCAGTTTGAAGTGAAGCCCCACTGTGTAGAAATAAAATGATTCAGTGAAGTTCTGTTTGAATAACTTTTCTTTTCTTTCTGTTTATCCCACCCTCATGATGTTTATTGTTGTGTCTGATAGGGATGATTCACTTTCCTTAATGCACTCACATTGTTTTTCTTCTCAGAAATCTGTCTGAACCCCCGTAACCCAGCTTCAGTCATCACTGTGATCTCACCAAAGAGTGTGCTGCCTCAGTGGGGATTGCCTGAAGTCACCTACCAGTTCACCACCAGGTTTCCATTTAATGCCCTGTTATTGTTATTTCTGTATAACTTTGTGAACTTGTAGTTTCAGGGTGTCTGCAGTTTGTTAGAAAGTCTTAAGATTTCTTAAATTCAATTTAATCTTATAAATATTAGGCCTTAGAAATCATTAAGTTACATTTAAATGTAAGTGTCTGATATCTGTAGACACAATGAGTTTAACATAATGTTTTTTTTTTTCACAGGTCAGAGTTGGAAAAACTAGCCAACAATTCTGCTTGTGATGTTATTTGTTTGGTAACATTCGTAGGTCGTGTTGAAAGAGTGAAGAGTAAAGGGAACAAGGGTAAGAAATTACATTTTTACATACATACATACTGTACATACAGTACATTTTTGCATACGGCAAATTGGACATTACTTGTGAAAACCACAGAGAATTAAATTCAGTTACTGGTAATTTTTTGCCTTTGTTTTAGGTCCAGAGAAATACTGGACGTATCGCTGGGTCCATGCAGTAGATGGCACATCTCACCATCCTTTTATCCTTGAAGTGTTTTCTTCTTCTCAGCCAGAAACCTTTAATCACATTTGCCCAAGTAAGGAACTGTTTTGCACCATATCAGTTCGACTTGTTGAGGCTGTTCTGTCTGAATATTTTACAGAAGCAATATGTGTGCATTTAGTTTAATGTATGATCCTGTCTTCCATAGTGACCTACCTGGTTTGCACTCAGATGAGGGTTTGTCAAGTGGAAGGTTCACTACCTTACCTCACAACCAGCTGTGAGTCAGAGATGTTCATTACAGGTCAGTGCGTAGGGTCACCTGTCAGCTGCTTATTTAGGAAAACACCATGGTCCCAGTAGTTGGAACTGATCTGTATGTTTGTTTAAAGGCCACCACAAAGGTCAGCCATACGTGAGTGACCCGAGAGTGAAAAGCTTCATCCAGTGGACAAAGACTCTGAAGGACAACGTCGTCCTCCAGAAGACTGCTGTTGGTGGCCATTATTGCTACCCTCGTGCTCCCAAGATATTCACCCAGTCAGTGGAAGATGCCTCAGGTGAGGGCAAAGCACAGAGCAACTTCACACATACGTGGAGAGAAAAGTGATTTAGAATAAGTCATTTCTATCTACAGCGGGAGGAGGTACCATCCATGGAGTTTATGTTGGGCCGCTATGTTTCTACGGTAGCCCAGAACAAACCTCTTCCTCTTCTCCCTTTTTCCATTTTATAGCGCTTGGCATTCAGCATTAAGATACAGTCTGTCATCTACTGTGTTTGATTGTGGACCAGAGTTATTATCCCCTGAAACCAAAAAGGCCAGAATGAACAAAACAAACGCTGTCTCTAACGAGGACCTTTTGCATGTTTTTTAGCAGCCACTTTAGGTGAGAGTGTGGGGGGTGTTCACTTGGTTGTAATCGTAACTTCACTGCTAGATGCCATTAAATACTAGACACCGAATCTTTAATTTCGTGGAGTCTTATTTAGGAATACAGCATTTTTAGAATTTCATGGCATTGAGTGATTTCTGTGCCTCAGTACTTGGTTTTATTCAGACCTCCTGTGTTTATTTTAATGTGAACTGAAGCAATTTTTATATAAAGCTCTGGAAAAAATGAAGAGACCACTCAAAATTTCCAGACCTGAACCCCATTGAAAGCCTGTGAATGTGATCAAGAGGAAGATGGATGGTTACAAGTCATTAAACAAAGCCATAAAATAAAGCATGTATTTTTGAGCCAGGAGTGGCATACAGAAAAGTGAAAGACAGACAGTGAGTGATTGAAAATAAATAAATATAAATGACAGTATTTTTATTTAGAATTTTGGATGAATGTCGTCAGTAGTTTCTAGAATAAACAAAAATGTTCACTTCACCTAAATGCGTCTCTTGAAAGTAATTTGGGTTGTTCTGAATGCATTTGATGCTCCATTTTCAGCACACGTTCCTCTGGTTGCCGCAGCTGATTTAAAGAGGGAGTTAGAAACGCTGCAGTATAGAGAACATAAAAGACTTGCAATTCAAGGACAGATCATGGCAGTGCGATACATGAAAAGCCTCAAGACCACAGCCTCACGCCAGACAGAAGAACAAGAGGTAATAGATGTTATTTCAAAAGCATCTGTCTAGCAATAGTTACAACATCAGAAGTACAAAAAAACCCATCTGGTTTCCAACAGACTTTGGGTGTTCCTGCTGATACATGTGAAGAAGCTGCACGAGACACAGACTGTGATCCCAGAACTGGTGATCCAACTGTGGCTGGCAGTTTAACTCCTCTCTCCAGTCAGAAAGACTCAACCAGCAAAGGGAAAAAAAGAAGTCAGAGCAGGTATGATTTGACAGATGTGTGAGCTTCATGTCCTTTTAGTCTAAGTACATATTATTTAATGCCTACATTTATTACAAGTTACTACCATTATTCTGCCAATAATAACTTTTTGTTGTTTTCCAGGGATGCTCAGCAGCCTTCTGTGAGTTGTAGTAGCATACCGACAAAAAGGTACTGAATATTCATCAGCTGATGTTTTCCTGTGAACCACTTCAACCATTATAAACTCATTTTCTTGTTCTCCTTCAGGAGAGCTGGACTTGAACATACAGAGGCCAGACAAGAGCAGGAGGAAGAGGTCGACTCTGGGTCAAAGGATATTCAAGGTGATGGTTCTACAATTCTTCCATGCTTTAATACTTTTTTTTTATTATATCACCCTTTAAACTCCATGGTATTACTTTGGTTTCACCACCAGAGACTTCACATGTTTACTTTTCCACCAGACTCTGATGCTTCATCTTGGGAAAGCAGCGGTTGGCTGAAGCAACAGCAAGAAGTGTCTGAACATTTACGTCATGGGGGTCTGTACGAGGGCAGCATCTCTCAGAGGTTCACATTTGATGAGAAGAATGTCCTCCTGCAGTGGAGTAACCTTCACCCAACTCGATGGACACCAGAGCAAACCACGGACACCATCCCGTCTGTGGTGTGTCCAGGATACTACCAAATAACAATATTAGGTAGTGTTTTACATCACATATTGTTTTCCTGTTTTTTTTTTAATGTGTTACTAATTTCAGCCTCGTTTTCTACGTCATGCCATCCTCTTATGTTCTACATCCTGTAATAATCTGTGTAAATTGTTGAGAATATGTTCTTTCTGTTTTGAATAACTGCCTTTCACTGGAAAAAAATAGCCTTAACCAGCTTAATTCCACCTTTTAGTCATCAGTGAGTCATTTTGAGGTGGAGCTCTCTTTTCAGTGGAAACCATGAAGTCACACACTGAATTCCCATGTTTTTAAAAAATCATATACATATCTATTAGACTTACTAAATACTATGCAGTCTGAACTTTACATTCTGTTATTCAGTATAGTCAACATTTGTGTCTGCACTGGAACTGCAGAAATTACTGTGTGCCAGGTTTGTTTTGTTTATGTCTTGGTGAGTCAGAAAGCAATGACTGTCTCCTTTTATAAGGAAGCCAGAAGATTTAGAAATATCCTACTTGAGTTTAAGCTTAAACTGAATGCTTCAAGTTATCTTTGATCATGTAGATACTTGTCTAATCCTCTGATTGTATGCATCTGTAACTGTCGTTTAGCATGTTGTCACTTAGGTCCGTGTTTGGGCTTTTTACACAGTGTTTATACAATCAAAACAGAGAAACTCACTGTGTTATACATCTTAAATATCCAGTATGACTTCTGCTTGTCTTGTTCCATTATTGGGTAAACATGGCGGTCAAAATGAGTTGGCTCAATCTATTTCAATCTTGTTTTACAGGCATAAATAAGCAGTTAGCGGTTGACGCTGTGTATTTTCCTGTGGTCCACTCTGATGAGCCCAGGGCTGTAGGTCTTCCTCAGGATCCACACGGCAACACAGTGCTCTCCTGCCTCTCGTTAGGTTTCCTCTGCCCTCTCAGCGACGCCGCAGACCTGAGTGAATCGACACTTCCTCAGCCAGGTACGCCACACTGAGACGACAACGCACACTGAATTTCAACACGGTTCAGTCTTCGTACATGCTTTTCAAGCAGACCTGTGAAGTCTCCATCACTTAGACATAAAAACATCATATTTAACATCGGTGTGGGTGCAGCCGTGCAGAGCTAAAGCTTTAAAGACCTAATTAAGCCATGTAACTCTGATTATTATTTATTTTTCAGAAGAGATCTTAGAGACGGCCAGTGAACTGGACGACATGCATGTGGTGTGTGTTCTGGACGTCTGTCATCTGGGTGGAGAGAAAGTGGAAATCCTGATCAACAAAGTGTACAGAGTGACCGAAGTTACTCTTGTATAGAAGTTTTAAAAGAGCTGGTGTTAATAGCTGGTAGCCATTATCAGCATTTATATCAATCATGTAATTAGAGAAGTGTGGTTTCTTTTCAACTTATTACAGCCTGTGTCTGCTTGTTTGAGACCAGCACTCAGCTGATACTTGTAAAGTCTTTGAATACATATAGAAATGTACAGTAAATGTAACGTAATATTCAGAATTTTGCATTTTTAATACAGTAAAATATTGCGATTTATCAAAACACTGTCAGTGGGCTCCACTCTGTCCTCAGTAACACAGAGAATCTGGTCTGGAAAAAAAAGAGCGCTTAGAACACAAGATAGGCAGGTTTTGTTTTTAAATCAGCTCAAGTTGTTTTATGTTGCATGTCCCTGTTGAAATCTCTCAACGTCTTTTTAAGATGAAGTGTTGAAGGCGTCGCTCTGTCTGGTTCGGTGTGTGTTTCTCTACCATAAATAACATCGGGCTGCTTTGTAGATGCACATGCTCATGTCTGACGTGTGTTCCTCACATCTTGCCTTTCTGATGTGAAGGTATGCGTTCTTTTATGGCACCATTTAATAACACGTGGGCACAAAAGCTAATACCAGCACTAAGTAAAGAGTTTGCTCAGAATAACAATACGTATGTTTAAAAATATTTATTTCCAAATATTTCACAATATCCAGGTTGATTTATAAATAATTCAGTATAACATAATTAATATCAAGATATTTTAGAATGTAAACTTAATTTGTTAGTCTTTTTAAAACAATATTCACAATATTTTTAAAGCTTATTTTGATGTAAATACAGAAAGAAAACAAGCCATACAAGTGACTGTGCAACACCAACTTGAACGCAAGAAAATCCTCACCTCCTCTAATAAGACACTTCATTATCTGTTACAAAATTACTTTAATTTTAAAATCATATAACGTACATATCTATTAGACATATAAAATAAACAACTATATAGTCTGAACTTTTTTTTACATTCTATTATACAATATATTCAATGTTTGTTTCTGCACTGAAACTGCAGAAATGGCTGTGTACCAGGTTTGTTTTCTTTATTTCCTGGTGAATCTTTTACAGAAAGCAATGATTGACTGTCACTCCTGTGTAAAGAGCATTATTTTACACCTCAGAAATGTAGCATTTAAAATGTGATTAATATCACATACCTTCAAAAACATTGCCACTCATGACCCCCGCCCCCCCCCCATGAAGAAGAATTAGAAAAGCATTCTGAAATTTGGAAATAAAGGTGCGGTGACTACTGTTGGGGAGAGCTTTTTGACTCAACTACGGAGACAAACAGTACCATTTGAGCACATGGAGTATTTACAACACTTCTGTGACACAATACACACCAAACTATCCCTAAAAATCAAAACCAAACCAGAATGGGTGATCTGCCGGAGCTAAAACATGGTGATTCTTAACCCACAGCTGGAGCACAATGCATGAACTACTGCAACATGATTCACTCAGAGTTGAGTTAAACAAACTGAATTTGCTGCATCCACCTTTTGCAAGGCAAACATAACAACAGATTGTTTTGTACACAGACGTGCTTAGGTGGAGACAAACCATGAGGGAAATAAAAATCTCTGACTGATATTCTGCATGAGTATACATTTTCCAAAAATCTCTTTGGATTTTCTTAAAAACAATATTAAGTAAAGAAAGACGATAAAATATCGTGATCTATGGCACCTCTGAGTTGCTGGCTGAACTGAATTTTTATGGGCGGTTACTTTACTAAATCTAAGCTAACTAAAGAACTGCAGAAAGTCGGTTTTCTTAAAGAAATCACTTTGACGATGATGTAGAATTGCACTTTTTCTTGAGAGCTAAAAAACTGAAAACCCATTTTATTGAAAATAACTCCTATTCCCTTCTAGCTGAAATACTAAATTACCTTTTTAGTTAGTGTGTCATCACAGACCACACGTCTGGACATTTTGGTTTCTAGTTTACAAGTCTATAAGGTTAATAATATTACATTATAATGGTGAATGTATCAGTTTTAATCTCTTTTTTTTTTTTTATCAGCGGTCCTTTGTCAAATTTGGGAAAAAACATAAGTGCCAAGTTCCCATTTAGGCAACAGTTTTGTATAGGAGCTGTAATCACTCTAATAGGGTCTTTACTTCTGAAAGGTTACTGCCGATATTGATGGTTTAAGGAATGTTGGGATATTTTCATTACAAAAATACTTCCATATAATTTTACATGGTAGAATGGCTTACTATACACCTCTATATACATTGTACATCTGCTCTGAAACATACAGTATACAGCAAATTAACATTCTTCTTCTCAAATTGACATTGCACATAGTAAAGTGTAAAACAGCACTGATCATACACACTCAAAGTGGTCTGAAAGTTGAGTCTTGTAATCCAATATGAACAGCACCGGTCTTAAAAAAAACAAACAAAAAGGGACTAGTTAGCTTAAACGTGGATTCGATGTTAGAATAAAAATCCCATACTGTTATCGTTATGGGCTTGTTTATAAAGTGTAGCGTAGTTACATGTCACACAGTGTACATAACCCAGGGAACAAATGTAAAGGTCAAACTTTTTCTTCCTTAGTTTAAATTATACATAAGTCATACTATTACGACCCTGGCACAGGCAGTTGCAGTACAGTATGTGCATACTTTTGCAAATCGTCTGTCTGATTGTCACTGAGAAAAGAGAAATATGTCCTCTAGTGTGTTTTCCCGCACTCGACTCCTAATCTCCAGCATCAACACACTCCAAACCTCTTACTGTTATGGCTCTTCACACATATATTCACACAGGGAATGACTGAGTGCAGGCACAAGAGCTAATGAGCAGGTAAATGCATCGCAGTAAGATTTCCTTCACAAAACCAACACATGAAACAGTGTCTGATGGATTCAAAAGAGCCGAACAAAAAGACATACTGGAAAAAAAAAACCAAGATGTTACAGTACTGACTGCTTGAGATACTTTCATATGCTTCATGTTCAATGCTTTGACATTTAGCCCAAAAAAAAAGAGTAAGAAACTGTACTTTAAGTGTAAATTATGTGCAAAGCGTAAAGTATATCTGCTAGCGCTGCTGTTACCAATTTCAGATTCCTTATTTTTCTGGCTTCTCATCAAACATATCAATGTGGAATAAATAATTGTGATTTGACAGAAGTGCTGTGTTGCCACTTTGTTTGCTGATCTGGAAAGACTAGCTGTTAAGGTTGTGTAATTTCTAGATTGGCCTAATTTAAAAAAAAAAAAAAAAAAGATGAATAAATTGACTGATTCAATGTCATTTGATCAAATAAATAGGTTAATACTGTTTGCTGAGATATTCAAATGAGCAAGTTTACACTTCTGTAGCAGATTTGTGAATTAAAAACATAAGAGAACAGAGGTGTTACATGCGGATCTTTTTGTACTCAATCATAAACATAAGACATTAAGACCATTGACCTTTCAACGTCTAAATGAACACAAAAAAAAAACAATTATCATGTAAAAAACTAGTTTCTTATTCCCGTAGATTGTTTCAAATATATATGTAATAAATAAATGATTCTTTTAGGGTTTAAGTAAATAGATAAATGAAACTTATTAGATGCTATCGTTACAGAAAGTGTTTTTAAGTTTTAAACTGTCCGGACATGTAAAGGCTGCAAAAAGCACCCAATATATCTGTTAATATATCCAATACAAATCTAGATGTCTTTGTGTTTTAATTTGATGTGGAAAATAATAAATTATGACCTATGAAAATATAACTTTGTATTCCAAATGGACCTGAGCTGGATTTTTAAAGCCGTAATCAGACAAAACCATCAAACCGCACCATGGATACACCACGGTTAAAGGCACGAATTTACCCCTCTGGTAACACCCAAGGACTGCAGCTCAGCAGAAGTGTCGAAGAACTTCAGAGCTTAGCTGTCATTCTCAGTGAGAAGCAGTGGGAAATTTGTTGTCAACCCCCCCCCCCCATTCTTCAGTCCCAGATTGAGGCTTTAAAAATCTACATAGACGTTTTTTTTAATAAGTAGTTGGAGAATATTCCCCCACTCCCCAGTGTGGCATTTTCACCCTTAAATCTCACCAAGCCTGATTTTAGATATGATCTTACTGCTCAGTTTTATATTAAAACACCACTTCAATAACCTGTCATGAATATTACACAATACACATACCTTCAAGACAATCACTGTTCAACACTGGAGCATTATATGCTGCTGGCCAGCTGAGACTTACACTGATGTAGAGTTCCCATTCCCACAAATCCCTTCATGAACCAAAAATATGACCAGGGTGATGATTTGTCACTGGGAAGGGGTGTTGAGCTACTTAATATTAAATTAAGTGGGGAAAAATAATCTTAGTTTAGTGAACAGTCATTCATTTGCTAGTTTTGGATAGGGAGTGGTACCAAAGTGCAAACAGACACCTGACAGAAAATCCTCTTTGTTAGATGGAAAACTTCCATATGAAAACGCGTGCAGCGTCACTGATCGACAGCTGAGATTGACGTGGCCTCGGGCTCCGCTCCTGCAGCTCCATCTGCAGGTGACTTCAAGTCGGCGCAGCCATCGCTTGTGGTTTTTCTCATGACTGACCGCTTCTGACCGGGCGGCTTCACGTCAACTGTAAGGTCACTATGAGCAATCCTCTACTTTCAAGCATTTCTACTGCAGAACTTGACATCAAGTTTGACTTCCTGCGTCTTTGAAATGCCACAGTGTGCTGTCACCTACACGGCGAGCAACACCGAGGAACTCTCAGCGCTACCGGGTCAGCAGATTTCGGAAGTCTGAAACGCTGCCAGTCTGGTTTTGGGAATGTTGGTATTGCCTTTGTTGCTGTTGCGGCTGTTGTGCTTGTGGCAATTGCTGTGGCGGCGGCTGCTGCTGCTGCTGCTGCTGGATGTATCCCACAGTGCTTTGCTGTGGGACATTAGTGGTGTGTAAGAATGCTGGAGTAGATCCAAGTCCTTGAGTCATCTGTGGACACATCTGTGGACACAGATCAGTCACAGTTTTGTTTTATGGCTTTTACTTTGTGATGTGATGTTGTCTTTTATCATCTTTTATTTTTCTTGTATTTTCTCTTGTTTTTATTCCTTTAAAGTTATTATTCATTTTAGGGGGAATGGTCATTTTTACATTTCATTTTCACTGAAAAATTATAAAAAAATGGTGTGATTTTTGCTGGCATCTGCAGATACCATTTCTCACTCAAAATACATATGTCACGATTTTCTAATGTGAGGATTGATGCCACATACAAACGTACCTATGATCATTTGTAAACAGGCAACCTGACTGAAATGTAACTTTTATTATTTGTAATACAAAACATGAGAACAGCTTTGATCTCCTGGTGATAAATGGCCAAATCCTGCAATCCAACATATGCATTCATATCAGGTGAGAATGTGATGCTACAAATAACATTTCTCTGAAAGTTTCCTTGCGTACAAGGACTTTCTCTCTATTTTGTAGTTAGGTTTTTGGTTGTCTGGTGATTCTTTTTTTTTTCTGGCCACAGATGATTAAGAAATAAAAGGTAAGTGTAACACAACTTAATGAATTTAAATCATATCAAAGCTCAACTTTGCTGCAAAGCTTAGGTTTTGAATGAATGAAACTTATCAATGAAAATAAGACTTATCTCTTGGTCAACATGAGTTGCACAGTGGCTTATTGCTGTGGTAACTAGGATTTCAGGTGCAGGGTTATGTCTTATCATAAATCTGTAAATATAAATCCTGAGTGAACAGCATTATGTGAGTTAAAGTTAAAGAGCAAAATGATGATGATGAAGATAGGGCTGGGCGATACGGTCAAAAACTTTGTCACGATAAAAACTTTGTTCAAAGGCTGATTTTTGTTCCTGAGTAAAAGTTGAAGAAACCAGTCATTTGTGGTTTTAATTATTCGTAAAAGACACAACGAGATGAAAATGAAGTAAAAAACACAAGATTTAATTTAGTGCTTATTTTGTCCATTTTGCTTATTTTTAATAAAAAGTGTGCGCCAGCTTTCACAACATTAAATAAAAAAAAATTGAAAAAGAAAATCTGAGTTCTTATTCAACAAGATGAGAACGACGCACAAGATGGTTATTTGTGGTCTTCTTTATGGTCACACACTTGCCAAACTTACAACAACTAATTATTGTGTCATCGCCCAGCCCTACTTAAAGATTCCTAAAACATTAGCGATTCAGAGGCGTGTTGTACCTGAAAGAACTGCTGGGGCTGCTGTAGCTGCAGGGAGTGCTGAGAGGCCTGAGGCTGGCTGTGGTAGGATGACTGGGACTGATGTGTGATGAAACTGTTATGAGGGATCATTACAGGGGAGGTGAAGACCGGTGAGGGCACGAGGACGGCATTGCAGTTGACCTGTTGCATGGAGAACGGAGGCGCAATGATCTGCTGCTCCAAGGTGTATCTGTACGGGGGACAAAATCAAGAAAACACAGGCTTCATTTTGAGTATCGATGCCAGTAATACCTCACATGGTCATTATTCAAATGACAGATTGAATCAGTTGAATCAGATGTAATTTGTGTGTGTGCGTTTGTGTGTGTGTGTGTGTGTGTGTGTGTTCTCACATGGTTTGGGAGATGCCCATGTTGCACTGGGAAGGCTGTGAGGTGACACTGCTTGTGGGAACCAGCGTCTGCATTGGCTGGTTCAGTAGCATGCTGCAGGAAATAAGATGAGTTACTGGAAGTGAAAAAACACAAACAGAAAAACCCTGCTGTCGAGGGGAATTACATGAGCACCTTCACACTTCCCTTTGACCAGGCAGCACAACGCTTCTTATAAGTCTTCTAGGGAGCTGTATTTCTAATAGGATTTTTTGTTAGTATATATTGTTAGTTCATATACTGTATTTCCTCAAAAAAGTACCAGTGATAATTAAAAGACTAGATCTCCAATAAAGGGAAGGGAATGTGGTTTACACAGACTAATAAAGGCCGGGGGGAAAACGTGGTATATAAACCCCTGGTGCCTGTCATATCAACCATAATATACATTTCCACCACTATCCACCATCTAACGCATTCAAGAATATAATCATGATATTCTCAACATTTTGTTATGATGTAATTAGAATTAGTTACAGTTACTGAGAAAACAATCAGTAATTAAATTACAGATACAAATCAAAAATGTTGGTGATTACAAAGGGAACATGTTCTTTTCAGTAAAAAGCTCCACTTTATCAGAGAAAAATGCCTTTTTTTTCCTTCTGAAATCAACACAGGGCTCTAACATTACTGAAAAGTGTTGGTTTAAATCTATGTTTTTGGGACTTTTCAGCTTTATTGCCTTTTTTTTTACATCATTTGTTAGAAAAGTACTCAAACAGTCATCAATGTAGAGCAGAAAACACCTACTTGTACTCGAGCTCTAACTGACTGCATGTTAATAATTTGACATTATAATACGTGGTCTCTATCTGTACTCTATTTGTGGACTCTCACCGAAGTTGTCCATCTTGGTTGAACTCGTTGTCTGTGTGTCTTTGGTTTGAATCCTGCAGAGGCCTCGTATTGGTCTGAGAGAACATCATGGGGTTGCTATAGAAGGGCATCGTCAGACTGGTATTAGTCTGAACTGGCAGACCAACTGACTGTGCCGGCCCACTCCGTGCAATCCTCTGCTGGACCTATGAAAAACAGACATAGCTTTAAGGAAATGAGCAAATCTCCCGTCAGTTCAAACTGTTATGGCTCTGACCATTGTACTTGAAATTTTCAAGTACAATGGCCATTAATCCTTCCCCTATGAAAATGTATTATATTATAAAAAAGCAGAAGCAAAAACAGATATTTATTTTCACAATTCTTCCTGCATGAACAAGGAGACTACTAATCACCACTAATCATCTGAATACATTTAGAGGATTATGAAGGATCTAGTAGCATCCAGAAACTAAAAGCCCTCTTAAACCTGCTCTGTTGATTAATATTGAAATATACTGTAATTCCAGAAACTCAAAACAAAGCTACCATCTGCAGCTGTGACGTCATATCCTTTTAACAATAGACTGATATTAGGTCTAAATCCACATAGTCCTTCTTGTTCTGTTGTGAACAGGAAGCTAGATAATGAAGTTATTAACCAAAGACATCTGCTAACATGATTTCATGATACATTTCCAAATGGCAGTGGATTAGTGTTATTATTTGGCCCTATGTGTCATATTTGAAAGTTGTTTTTAACTATTTCACACATAATCTTTCTTACTTGATTAGGATTTAGGTTATTTTCCTGCTTCAGTGTTGAAGGAAAAGTACAAGATTCGGTCACTCCTCTAAAGTGAAGAACTGCGCCAGTCTCCCAAGTTTTCAGACAGCTTGATGTTTCAAGTTTGAAGTGTTCAGTTGTACTCGATGTACTGTACCTGTGTTGAAGGAGAGCTATTTTCTCTCAAAAGTGAGTGAGGAGATGAACCGTGGGCGCCACAGGCCGGCGGCTTCGGGTGGCCTGGGAGCTGCCTGATCACCCCTGACTGGCTCTGCTGTGCAGGCCTGCCTGGGCCCTGCTGCTGCTGCGGCTGCTGGTCCTGACCAAAGTCATTGTGGATAGGCTGCTGTAACAACATCTGACACACACATAGATAGAAATGATTCATTTGACATTCATTTTTGAAACACATTAGGTTACAATGTTACAAAGCAATGTAACTGTTTCAATGTCTTCATCAGAGTAATTTAAGTTTTATATTTTGGATTATTTTTTGATGACTTTTCTAATAGAAACAGACTGTTTACTCGGTTTGGCTGACTATCAGTATCAGCAGAACTTGGCTCGGATATTAGGCTTCATCACTGGAATTACTGACTTTGAGGGGGGAAAAAAAGAGTTAGGTTTGATATTCCTTTTCAGATTCATTGATTCATTTTTTTGACTTTGATGTTCAGTGTTTATTTATGTATTCATTATTTTGATTTAGATGTTTAATTCAGCAGTTACTTAGTTTCTAATAAAGACTTACATCAAAGGGCTGATTAATTTGCTTTTTCCTGCTTTATCAGTCGACCACTATTTCCTAACTTTATTTTCTATGGCCAATGTTGACAGCATTTTCAGAAACAAGCTTCACACTGTACAATAATTTTAGAGCGCTTTTCTGATTTCACACATACACATATTTTAAATACTTGAATAATTCCTATATTAGTATATATATATATATATTAGTATATATTATTCTAAACAGAATGTACACTAGTCTTTCATATTCGACTCAAGTTTACAATAACAATTATCAGAAAGAAAAATACATTCAGTACTTTCCTCCTTACAATTCCATTTATTTTGCAATTCAGTTATGCAACATCATTACACGTAACGAGTTAATCCAAACACTGCCAATAATATGGCTCCTGCTGTGAACTGAACAGCGCTGGCCTCTTGGTGGGGCCATTCCACCATCACTGAGAGGGGATTAAAACATCATGTTGTCTTTCCTTGACAACTGATATAGAAAAACATCATACATATGGCTTCTTTTTTTTTTTAAACAAAATATAATATTTTTGCAACTCAGAAAACACCTCCAGTCTTTTGTGTTTTTTCAGTCCTGTGCAAAAAGTGTAGAAGTTAATACTTCTTATGTAAATTGGAAGCAGGGGATAATTTCATATTTAATTTGCACTCCTTATGTGTCTTTCTTCTTTGTATCTTGTGAGAGCCTTTACCTGGAGATTAGCGAGGTGAAGCTTCTCTTTAATGTCGTGCAGCTCCTGCTGCTGCGTCTTAATGTCAGCTTGCAGAATGCGCGTCCTCTCCTCCAGCTGCTCCTTCAGCTGGTTCATTACACCGAGCTGAGGCTGCGGCAGCTGATACATGGGCAATGGCTGCTGTTGCTGCTGCTGCTGCTGCTGCTGCGTTTGTTGTTGCTGGAAACAGATTTTAAAAAGTGGTTGTGAACGGTTAGTTACTTTAAACTCTTCTAATGGTGAAAACATATCAAGAGTTCATCTTTTTTGTGTGAAATAAAAATAATGTCCTTGACAAATATACTAGAAATATGTTGAAAGCTGAAAAAACCCATTTCATATGCAATCCCAATACCAATTTCAGACATAAAGTAAAATGTCTAAACATCTTTTTTAACTTGGTTTTATAACACCAACAGAGCCTGGAGGCACTGTATGCAAGCAACAAGAAAATACAGATACGGCAATAACAGTCATAACAGTGAGATATTGTAGACAAACAGAACAGAGGAAGGCAAAAGGCAGGAAAGGAAGTCTAAGCACCAACCATCACGGAGTGCTTGCTGCAGGTAGGAGAAAGAGGGATGCTCAGTTGGGGAACGAGGTCAAATGAATTTTGTCTTTGTACCAAATTCTACAGGGGAAAACAACAGAGTTGTACATTTTAGCACAATCAGGGACATGACATGTGTCGACTTTGTGCAGTATTTTCCCACTGATGAGATTATCTCCCATGCCTGCGAGGTAAACATAAACATTGTTTAAACTGACCTTTGAACTACTAGGCTGGAGTCTGGCTGCCGTCTTCTCTGTCCCGATGGAAGCAGACTGCCATGATGGTGTGCAGGCCTCTGTGTAGGAGTTAGCTGCTGCAGAAAAGACAGGCCACCTATAAACACACTTGGATAACAGACATCTGAGGATATGCTCAGTTAGATCATAATTACTGTTTTTCTCTTTCAGCTGGTAACAGCAGCAGTCGCTGGCGACATATTAAGTCTTGACACTCAAATGCTTTTAATGCCGCTGTAGTAATTTGTATCAGTTTTGTCTAAGAATAATTCCGCTTCTTACACATCCCATCCCTTTAACTTGTCAATTATATAGTAAACAAAACAGGAAGAAAATGGTGAAAATATAACTGGATAAAAAATAATAGATATGATGCAATACTGCAAAATGCTGCTTTTCACCCCAGTTTTTCTGTTTTGTTTATTTCTATTTTTACTCATGGGGCAAATTCTTGTGAAATGTATAGGATTATATACCTTTGCAATAATACCTGTAATTCTTGCCTGAAGAAATTAAGTTATTTAAAAGGACTTACTTTAAAATCAACCTCAAGTTTATTTTGAGCAGATTGGTGCTTTTTTGCTTCAAATTCTCTAGTTTTTGAATCTATCTTTCTCATCCTTTTCATCATGGACTGAGGCAATGTAACAGTGTCCTTTCTGAGGCTGACTAAAAACAAAATACATTTTGTTTATGGTTGTATAACTGTATTGCTGATTCACTAGCCCTTCATTTAAACCTCATCCTGCATCTGACTTAAACCTACAAACTGTGATGCATTCAGTGCACCCTTTTTGTAACTGACGCACAAGAAGGAAACAAAGAAAAGTGAAATCATCTACCGGCTATTTTTTAAAAGAGTGGAAATAATGAATCTCTGCAGCAACTAAACTGAATCTGAAAACCGAACAGCCAAAAGTGATATTGATAAATATGCAGGTGGTTGTGAGGTGTTTGGTACATTAGACAGTGGGTGGAGGAGCAGCTGAAGTCAAAGAAACTGGAGGCTAAAACAAACAGGGAAAGCTAAAGTAAGCCTTGGAAATGTTTTATCATAGATGCATTGGCACCCACATACATTAAGGTAGGTGTTTTATTGACTTGTGTATGAAAGATCCAATGAGATGCAGGTCTGCTTAGTTACAGAAGTTTAACGTCTCAGCACAAGACCAATAAATCAGCTATATGATTCCAAGGCTGCAACTAACGATTATTTTTTATTTCATTTTCTTGCAGCCTTCTCACCCTTTGCGATTCATCAACATCAGTGAAAATCCAAATTTTTGCCATTTTTAAGTGACAAAAAAGTTTGTACAGTTAAACTGGAGCTACATTTTTGTACATTTATTACTAACCAACAGTCAGCACTTAAGGGAGCAGACAATGACTCACATGCAGAGTCCGAAAGCGCTGTGTGGGAGGACTTCCGGGAGCTGTGGGAGGATACTGAACGTGCGCCACTGTTTCTGTCCCGTGGAGGCTCCAGTGTTGAACAGATGTCCAAGTAAAGCTCCTGAGCCTGGAACATAGTGTAATGTCCAACACAAAGGGTCAGCTTCGAGATATTAGACATACAAACTAGACAAACTCTGACCTTGTATACGTCACTTCTGTCCCTTACCTTCACAGAGGAGGGAGCTATCTCCGGAGGTGACAGCTCTTCAAGGCCAAACGCTCTCCTCCTTTCAGCTCGCACTTCAGCATAACTGAATAGCAACGTAGAGAAAGAGTACATGTGGTTGACAAAATATGCATATACGAAGAAAAACCAACAATCCTGCCCACAGTCAAGCCAGATACGTAATCCAATGTCTCTGACTAGGTGTACACTGCAGACATTTCCAAGAAAAACAACAACCAGGACTAAAACAGGCCTACCTGACAACAGTATGAGTGCAGACGATAAACTCAGGTTTGGAGTTCCACTGGTGGTATGTGATGTAGTAGTGAGTCTGCAGCCAAATCCACTGCTGACCTTTGGTCAGAAAGCGATAGTAGCACGATTTACCCTTCCCAAACTGCATTACTAAGGTGAGAAACAAGAACAAACAAAACAGTGTTATGTTTAGGTACTTATAGGCTAGTTTATCCACTCGGGGGTTGGGGGAGAATGAACATTTCTGATTGCTCAGTACTTGCAGCATTTTGTTTTCGCTACCATTTTTAAAAAGGTGTAGCTATGTATACAGTTTTTCATTGCATTTCAACACTTTACCATAGGGTTAGAGAAGAAAGCATGAAACAGACGGACAAAGTCCAGGCCTTGCTGAACATTTATTTACAGTTTTGTCGGTATAGTGACACACAAAAATGACATGTAAGAACTGCTTTTGTTTTTTCACACATCAGCGGATTAATTATGTCTAATCTTCACAGGTCTTTAGATCACACTGGAAATGCAAAGAAATCCAGACTGGGACTGGATTTCTGGAACTAAATGTTCTGAGTACTGTGTGTAATGATTTGGAGGTGGAACATGGTCGAAAAAATCCACAGCAACTTCCAAACTAAGTCTTTTCCTGTACACATGTGAAAAAAGGGAATGTATTCCAACTATGACCTGACTGTGATGGCTGGTGAAAGAAATGCTTTAGACAGAGACTGAGTATTTAGTATAGTCACTTACATTGCTTATGACACTGAGCTATGAGCTCCAAGTCGTCCACATGATAGTAATCATAGCCCGAGGTACCAAGCACCTCAAAGGGTAAATAGCCAATGATTGGCGAAGCTCTGAAACAAATACATGAAGAAAGATAAGCAAGCATCTTTTATATTATTATTATTGCACATTATTACCAGAAATGTTCACTGCTTATCATTAAAGTATTTTACCGGTGATCTAAAAACAGGAACTTCCATTCAAGGCTGTGTCTAGATGTGAATTCATCGCAAGAATCTTCCACATTACACAAATCCTAAAACAAACAAAGATGATAGAAGAAGAAAGATGTAAGGCTGGTTACTAACAGAGTTTTATCTCAAGAAATGCTGCAGGTTCAGGTACACCCTGTATTTTCTTTCGGTCAAAGATTTGAAGGCTGAAGAATTTTGGCACTTTCTCAACACGTTTAGGTTATAATATTATGATGTAATCACCAAGCAATAAAAAATCCTGTAATTTCTTGACACAAGCATGCACTAAAATGTGCGATCTTTCTCCCATCTTGATGATTAAAGGAAACCTGAGTTCTACCCAACAAGAGCTAGGGGCACCTAAAGGACTCATCAGTTACGCAACATTTTTCTCATGACACAGGCCTTGACTGATTGGTGTCATGCAGAGTCTCTTTACTGGCTTCAGTACCATCTGTTTCTGTATTGTTTATTTTCAGGGAAAATGACAGAAGGAAGTACAAAAGAAGATGCACCAGCAATCTGAGCTTACCTTTAAAAACTGTGGAGTGACTAATCGTACAGTAGCAATGAGGCAGACCTGCTCCTCCAGCGTCGACTGCAGGGTTCTTGGTAACGTCAATTCAAGCCCGTTACAAGAGGATGTAGGCACTTTGAGATGGAAGACAAGGTACTTAGACTTATTTCAAAATAGGATAAATATCCAAGAAATGTAACTAGACTGTGGCCTCAAAATAGAAATCCTTACCATTGTTATGAAACTTGAAATCTCCGACAAACTTGACATACTCATACACAGGCGGCTCCTTTGGGTCAATGTTACCTCTGGCTAGATGACAGCAAAATTCAATATGTGCCTCACCTGAAAAACAGCACATTTTTACAACATTTCAATCTTGTTTGTTCATTATACATCAATGATTTTTGTAACTGTTTGTTACAAAGTATTAAAATAGCACAAAAACCCCTATTGGATCAGCATAAACTGGGTAATATTTTAATAGAGCCATTACATATATTAATCCACCTGAAGAGTCATGGAGCTGATTTATGTTTGAAGCTTTCTTTCACTTTGTAATATAAACCAGCTCCTTTTGGTTTCCAGGCTATTTTACAGAGGAAGTGTGCATAACTGGTAGTTACAGATAGATAACTATCTATTCCAAAAGAAACTGCAAAGGGCTTTCACGTGGTGTAACGCTTGAATGTACCTTTTAGACGTCAAATAAAGAGTTGGTGACTCACACTTTTGTGCAGGTTAATTCAGTGTAATTTGTACAGAAGGGCAGTCATTTTGACGAAAAAGACATTTAATGTAATACAGGGAAGGTGACTGATGAATGAAGGATCTGTCTGTTCTGAAATGTGCCCAGTAAAAGCAGCTTTTAAGACATGACAATCACTCCAGGCATGGTTCTGTGTCAGTTCGCTATTTGGGCTTCTAAGCATAGACTGAAACATTCGCTCCTCAGCGCGTCTTATTCTCAGAAAAGCCCAATAGTGACACAGGATTAAGGTCAATGTCTTGAGTCCCAGATACTACATTGCTTTGGATTACTGTGTTAACATAACAGTGATTTAAAGTCTTAACTATGATACTAAGCTAGCTCCTATTATTAGCTAAAAGGCTAATCATAGTTACACACTAATCAGCAATCCAATAAACTACAGACCCCAATTCAGCAACCTGCTCTCTATATAAGAGGTGTTTTGAGTCAGTCAGAACAATTCTTAAGAGATGCTTTTAGACACAAGAGATGCTAGAAAAAACTTAATGCCAATACATTTCAGATATATGTAAACCTCACTACACTAAATAATATTGAGCTACTGCAGTGCTGAATACATGCACTCTACATACTGAACTTTTAACTCCCGGATATGGGGGGGAAATGCACAGGCTCTTCACTGTTTGTGTAATGTCATGTAATGCAATGTGCAATGTCTAGTATAGAGAGACAGGGGCCAGTCACAGAGCTGCAGCTCAGGAGGACACTCACTGTCAAGGAAGTCAGCAGCAATGGGGTCAGTCATCAGCATGTGGGATGATAGCAGCTTATACACCTCCCCATGTTCACGCTCCGGGAGGAAGTTCAAGATATTTTGGTCCACCATATCTGACTGGTGCAAAAGAGGCATGATGGTCAGTGTTTTGGGGGAGTAAATAGCATTACAGGTGACATAATCATGACACAGTGAGTGCAGAGAGCTCTGCACTCCCACTGAATAATTATGCAATGTAAAAAAGTACTCAGATAAATCTCAGTTTCTAGAACTTTCATGATAGTTTCAGACACTCTGGCAGCTTAATTTCATTCATTTTTACGAAAGAGGTCAGGAGTCATTCATTTTTTTGGGAAGATAAATGAAATGAACATCAAGATAGAAATAAAAAAATCTTTCCCAGCACACCCTTGAATGACTGGCTGAGTTCCAGATATTAAAAAAAGGTCTAGGGTTTGAATGAGAATGAAGCTGAAGAGAGCAAAGTACTAAAAAAAAAAACAGAGCAATGTTTTAGCAAGAAAATAAAAGAAAATAATTGGAGCTTTTTCACTTACCGGTAAATGGCCAATAAGTGAAGACACACTGTCAGATACGTATATGATGTTTCCATCTGTAGTTAATGCTACCAAGAAACCGTCGAGGGCCTGTAAGAATAGAAAGGAGATGAGCACTCTGACAATGAGGAACTATGAAATGAGCATCAAGGTATAAATGAAATGAAATTGTATTCATTTAATTACTATTAAATTAACACACACTATAATTGTCTTTGATCATTTGCTGCAATCCAGGATTATGGTTTAATGTGCTGAGAAAGTGCTGCTATTTATAAGAAATTAGTATCTCTGCCAACACCGAATGTGAATGTTAGACTGTCAATATTTCAAAACATCATTAACTTCAACAAATGCTCGACAAACACATTATTCTGAGCTTCACCTCCAGCATTAGCTGAGTGAATTCCTCATTACTGAGGAACGAAGGCTTCCAGTCTTGCCTTACATCACAAGTTTCATTCTGTGCAGTGATGTCTGAAACAGATGAAAATGGTAGATGGCATTAGGTCTGACAAAGAATAGACATTTGAAGCAACACCAATAATTACCAATACTGCAAAAGAGCAAAAGGTAAAAAAGTTGTGTTTAACAGCAAGAAACACTGCATGCAATAAATTACGTTTAAAATAAGAACGCATGCTGCAAAATAGATATATGTATTTTTCTTACCTTTCTGTTTCTGCAGGAAGTCAATTGTTCTCTGCAGTATGGTGGACTTGTCCATCTTGCGTGGATGGCCCTGACCCTGCAGCATAGTGCATAGTTCTTTGATGAGCACATTGAATTGGTCTCGTCTTTTCTTTTCCGATTTGTTCCGGGATGCCCTAAAGCACACAACACATGAAAACAATTATAAATCAGTCGAATTACAAGTAAAAGGTCAGCCAATCATGCATCTCTAGTTTAAGGCTCATTTATCCTTTTCAGACTGTTGGTCTCTGTTCAAAACAAAAGGAAAGAGGGAGTGCAGAGCATGAGTTTATTCTAATCTGTAGTAATGTGGTAAAGACAGAGAAAGACAAACAATTTGACACAATTTTGGTAAAATATGGACTTCAAATTCAATTCATATTTTAAGACAGCTCTTAAAATGTTGAGCTATACGGTGTAACAGAAAGCCAAAAATAATTTACATTTGTTACATGCATTTCTTATATGTTCAAAGATTTTGCAATTACAAATTTGTACACGAAAAACACATTTACTCAAAAAGGCGAAGCAAATCAAATTTATAGAAATATGATCTAGCACTGATTTCTGTATCTGAAGAATCTGACACCAGGCTTTTAAGGATTACATCTAGAGCTGCTCTACTGGGAAAGAAATTCACCTCCTGCAAACAAAAACATTCAACTACATTTCTAAAAAACTGTGTGAAATATTAGACGGTATTTGAGGGCAGAACGGGAGCAGGAGCGAGAAGCAACCAACCTCGGGAACACATTTTTACATGAATCAATTTGTTATCCATCAGATATTGTGAATAACAATAGGACTTCACAGCTTCAAAGAGCTTTTAAAATCAAACCGTCAAATGTGCAGTTATCCATCCATATTTACTGCTATGCTGCGTGCGAAACAATTACAGTACCGTACAAATGTTCTACCACAAGACGACAACGCACACAAATACAAGATGTAGTACCTTTTTGCCCTGTCTTTCTCATCTTCGTCCATTAAATCTTCCACACAGCTGTTGGTGCTGCCAAAAGAGATGTATAAAGTTAAAAACATGCAGAATCCCAATTTCGATTGATTTTTCGAAGACAGCTTCTCTCACCGTTCTGTCTTTGCAAAAGTGTGACTGTAACTGCTTATTTGTGCTGGATCAATATTATCAGAGCTGCACAGCAATTCATTAAAATGCCAGCTCCGTTGCTGAGTTGAACTATGAGTTATGCATTGTGCAGACAGACTGTTAAGATTCATAATTTACTAAATGAATTCTTACAATGTGTTTTTACATGTGCGCCTTGAAGTATTAACGAAAGTGAAGGCAAAGTAAGTCTATGGAAAACTGTGAGGAGTGATAAATTCTTGTTATATTCTCATTCAACTCAGTGCTTTTTGAATATCACTGTTAATCACATGAATGGCTCTTCATTTGTTGGTCGATAGTCAACCCACATTCTCATCAACAGCATGTTTAAACTAGAAAAACTCTTCTTCACACTGTCTGGCTGCCAGCTCTTGATATTGATGTTTTACTACTTTATATATTCCAGACAAATAATAGAACACAATGAAAAATTTCAGCTCATTCACAGATATACCTCACTTTTCACAACTATTGTTCAGCAGCCATGAAAGGAGGAGAATGTGTGAAATGATTACAGACAGAGTTCTGATGGTGGTTATTGATCAATAGCAAAGTGAAGAGTGAAAAGAAGGAGGGGAGAAGGTTTATTTTACTGGGATAAATCTGGAGTAACAGTGTGAAAGTCCATTTTACAGTTTTTTGTACTGAACATAACTGCAAACAAGCCCGTGGGCTACTCAGGATGAAACAAGTCCAAGAAGAAATGTGGAAAGAAAGGTAAATACATGAAAAAAACATTTCTTCTTAGGCTGTCAAATTGCTTAAATGAGGATTTCAACTTATCATTACAAACAACAGTAATCCACGCTTGCTTTTTAAGCTGAATTACAGAATGTATTTGCAATTTCATGTCATATCTGGCCACATTCTGAATTTCCAATGCTTGTTAAAATGAAACTGTGACTACATTTACATGCAGAATACGTACAGCATCAAAACAAAAGTGACATTCACAATATACGACATCTGTGTCATAAATAATTGAAACGATAAAGAACTCAGAAAATTAGTTTAAAAAAAAGAAAAGAAAAGAAAGGACTTACTCCCATTCCCTGCGGCTGGATGCGCAGGGGCCGCTGAAGTCAGAAAGGTTGTCCATACTCACTCCCTTTCCCAACCAGGCCCTTTCTGAAGTCTTATAAGTCCCATCCGCGCTGACCTCGTCTGAATAGTCTTTTGGAAAAACCTACCGTGGACCAGCCCCCCACCAGCTCTTATAGTCCACCTGAGAAAATCCTGTGAACACAGATATTAACCATTATGAGCAGTGAGAAGATTTAAGAAAAGAGACCTCAAAATCCTCTGTAAAAATCAATTCATTTTTATTATTAGGCTTTAGTATGTTTGGCCTGGCAGGGTTTTCCTAGGTTTTCAGAGGCCTTTGGTGCTATATTCCAGAAGTTATTTTACATTTGTTTCACGTTGCTTTTGACCTGCTTACCGCATTTATGAAAGAAAGCTGGCAACATTTATTGTTTTTACAGTAAAAAAATCTATTGAAGTTTGGTGGGGTTTGGGCATCCTCCTGCAGGAAAATTAGATTTTACAATAAAAAATAAATATATAATTTCACATTTTTAAGACCATTATTAATGAAACCAAAATTTTGGAATGAACTACAACTAATAGACTGGGGAAAAGTCATCATATTAGTTTTGATTCTCTTCTCACTTGACATTAATTTGGTTTAGGTGTTGCGCAAAATGGCCTGGGTGCTGAGCTTAAGCCTTATAATGGGAGGGAAAACCCTGCCTGGTAACTGTTAAAAATACAATGCAAAGTGAATTAATCATCTTCAGGTTCTACGTGGCTATAGTACTTGAACACTAAAGAGGTGTTTTTGCACAGAAGGAGCTCTCCTGACCTAGAAAAATGTCTGAAGCAGAAACCTCTTTTGATAACCCAGTGTAAAAACAGCATGCAGAGCAGCCACTTCTCTCACCTCTGAAAAAGGCGAGCTTAAACAACATGCAGCAGCACCTCTGAGGTCAAAACCCTTGTAAACTAAGAACTGACACACTGAAGCCTTGGTCAGCTGAAATGATCATTTGTGTTATTATTAAAAATGCCTGAATACAGTATACCCCTTTCTTTTCTCATTCACTCGAGTAAAATAGTTCATAGTTTTGTGGTCAGAAAATATTTTTTCATTCTAATTAATCAGTTATTATTTGCCATTCATGGGTAATCTTAATTTAGGAAAATGTTTGTGTTTTGCGGGCTGAGCCTGGACTTAAATCAACATGTCCAATGAGTGATGTATGCAAGTGGCCTCAAGGGAAACTAGTACTTATTGCATTTTCCACCATTTCCTCAGTCTAAATGAGACTCACAGTCAGAGAGGAATAAATGATTTGGGAAAATAAACATGCCTTTCAAGTGACAAAACAGGATATTTGTTTACATCTGATACACACTGTACATCTACAATTTCCAGGAGGGCAAGAAATGAGAAGAGGAAGAAGCAACTGTGACAACCAGCTGTTTTGAAAACTCATGCCGGTTTACCACTTTTTACATTAGCGCCTACCTACGTGCTATTTTTTCCCACGTAGCAGCTGATTTTATTTACTTTACTAAATCTCAACATTCATTTAGGCTATGAATCTAAACATAAAGCAGTAATTCTTCTACTGTGAAGCAGCAAGTGTTGACATTAACCACCTGAGGATAAAGCACTGCTCAACCATTTAACTCTTCAACAAATTACGCTCATGCACTACTAATTTGCAGCAGTGATAAAACTGTCACTGACAGTTTTAAACACCAGAGGCCCAGTCTGACACCCATTCCCCTACTTCTTTTTCACTGTTCTTTAATCATTGTGTAGCTGGCATGACACAAATCTCTCCACAATTTATAGTTGTCTAAACATAACCTTTAGTTAGCAACAATATGAGACTTCTCATTTTCAGTCTCGTATTGTTGGGGGACATAATTGTTTAGCAGTCTGACAGGAATTCAGTTAATTGACATGGTTAAATGACTCATTTATTTCAGTTTTATGTTCTGCTAGAAAAAACTAGCAGAACATAAAACTTCTGCTTTTACTGCTTTTACTGCGGCGCTATTACTGCTACTACTATTTAGACACTTACAGTTGTATAGAATGGGAGGTGGCATGATAATAATATTAGCATGACGAAAAATTTTTAAATTCTTAAATTATTTGTGGGTTTTAAACTCTTGTTAGACTTAGAAATGTAAAGATAGAACAGTCTAAACATTTAATGATAAAATATACATTAGTAAAATGAAGCAAAACATTGAAACATTGTGATATAAAATTAGGTTGTGATAATTATTATTATTATTATTATTGATTTATCACCCAGCCCTACTTCTATTTGCAGTAATTACTACTGCAGTAAGTTAAAAGAATGTCCTAAAATACTGTTACATTCATTAAAATGGGAAACTTCTGTCCTGGTAAAACAAGAAATGAAAATCCACAGCCTCATTACTGACAAGAAGTAAACAAAATATATATTAACAATTAGAACTGATAATTTGATGTGACATACAGGAAAAGCATAAGGTTTAAGGCTCGATGCACCTTCGACTGGTATGGCTTCTCCAAAGCTATGTAAGGTGAAACCACACATATCAGCCTGCATTCTTTTAATGTATTGAGGTTAAACCACACCTTACAAGGTTAACAGCTAAAAAACACCAGAGTCTAGTTACACTCGTGCCCCAGAGGGGTTTAAAGCCTGGAACTAGCAACCTGAACTCCTGACGGAAGTCAAGTTCAAGTTCATGACCAACTCTGTATGTAAACAGGTTGTGAAAGGGCACGGACCATAAATTACCATTTTACTGCACTTCCAAAATGGAAACTCAAAGAATTTTTACCGTTTTCCTTGAAAGAGTGTAGGTTTTCTTTTAACTTTTAATGGAGAATAAAATGCCTCCTGCCTCAACTGAACCTCACACCTCACCCTATAGCTTGTTTTTCACTAGGGTTTACTGTTCTCCATTAGACATTCAGTTTAAAGCTCACTATCCGTATCCATTAGCTGTCCTGGAGAAACCCAACCAGCATATTTAAGACTTTGTACTCACTACTGCATTTGTAAGTATTCTGATAATTTACAAGAAGTTACAATCTTACTTTAATTTCAAACACCAATGTGGAGTCACTGAAAACCACTGATGGCTTTTAATGACAAAACAGTGCGTCTGCCACTTCCAGACGGCTTGCTGGTTTCCAGACAGCTTGCTACCTCTTTACTTTTTCTTCTTACCCTTTTCAAAATGTCTGAGCGACAATTACAGTAAGAACATGGCATATAAAGGCAATGGTCGTACACCTCTGAGTTGCATTTTTGCTGCAACCACATTTGACGTCTGTCATTAACGAATATGAAATAAGTGAGATAATAAAACATTGTCATGTTATCTGACAGCTCTGATACACGGCTTGTCAACACCTGTGTGTAGCGCTTGGCTAATTATGGATGATATTTCTCAAACGAACAGGCTGTATGTGATGCCAAAAGCAACTTTGCGCTAATGATGGTTTCTAGTAAGCATGGAAGCAGATGAGAGATGAAGATAGCAGATTGCGGGTGTGG
>JAPQRN010000007.1:10921706-10948369 GCA_037367275.1 Coranthus polyacanthus
GCAAATTTAAAAGAGCTGGAAATACTGATAATAATAAGTAACTGGCACAAGAATTACAACAACAACAACAACAACAAAAACTGATTATAAATGAGGCATAATAGAAAAACAGAGGCTGTCATTAGATCACATAGAGATAGGGTATCTCGGTCATTCCACAGAGGCCACTAAGAGGTAGTCACTCTCCAGAAGTGGACCTTCACCACCATCAAAATCATGCAACATTATGTCAATAAGCTGCACACTGTACAGCTATATTTACCAACCTGTCTAGTTTGTGGTTGCTTTACGCTAAAGGGCAGGTAAAGGATGAGAAAGTTAAGGAAGGATTTTTTTAGTTTTTCCTCACTGTAAAAGCTTCAGTAACTATATTTTTTCATTGGACAAAAAATCCATAATAACCTTTTCAGTATTTTGTCATGGCAGTGGGGAGAGGAAATCAGACTTATGCACCTCCTCTTGGCTCTATTTTCAGGCTACATTTTTAGCCAATCACAGGTCTTTTCAGACAAGAGACTATAAAAATGGGTGATTGACAGCTGTAATGACCAACTGTTCCATCAGATGTGTCTCTACTGTGGAGACTCTGGGGCTCGTCACAAAGCAACACAGCACCTCATTAACCATTATATTCTGGCTTCAGTTTTCCAAAGCAGCATGAAACGTCACTGTGTTGTTCAGCTTCATTTCATGATTTCTGCCTACTTTAGCTTTAAACAGTATATTCACTGTGTGTGTCACTGATGCTAATGTTTTTGCCTTGCTCTCATCTGTACAAACACAGTACACAGATTTATTCCTGTGGCCCTTCATGGAGTCTTAAAACAATATACAATGCCCTGTTCAGACAGTTAAGTTTAGTTAGTTTCTCCTCCATTAGTGTTGACAGTGTTGATATCACAAGTCCCACCCCTTTTTGATTTTGATTGGTTAGTGAGAGAGAAGTGACATTGAGTACGACAAGTACGGCACTGTTCCAAAAGTTGAACTCTTTTCAACTCAAAGCGCTGTCAGCGCAGCAGTAAAAAACACTGTGCGCTGAGGGCTGTAAATGCTGAACTTCATAGCATTTGTATGGAAAAAAGACGCTGCCAGCGCAAAACACAGCTGCCTGTGGACACAGGCCCTAAAATACAGAAAATTAATTTCCCTATGAGGACAATAAAGCTGCCTTTATCAAACTTAGGTTTGGACACAAAATGGGTCGTGGACCTGTTTTTATAGAGTCCCAAACTGGCAGATTAATTTACACGAAAATGCTATGGTAAGTGAATTCATTTTCCTAATTAAAATAGAAAACAGCATTCTTTTCTTATTACACCAAAGCCATTCAAAAAGCTGAGGAGACCTCAGTGTGTTTTATATAGTGCTCAGTAATGAAAGCTTTAAAGTGAACAAATTGACTCTACAAATGATGTATTCTCAGTATTAGGTACATTTAAAAGTTGTTTTCCTGTGTGAAGAAGAGACTTTCAAGAGATATGGTTTTGAGAACAGAAAAGGAAATAAGTCATGTCTTTGTGTATGTTAGCATTTGAACTGTTTCAGGTGGTGACTAGTGTGTTGTTATCTAACATTACTTGTCTGTCTGTATTTTTTGTAACTTTGGGTCCTGCAGAGACACCACCTTTTTTTGGGGTCTTGAGCTGAAAAAGTCTGGGAACCCCTGTAATAAAAAATAATTTTACTTTTAACTTTACCTTGGCCCATGCCCCACCCTTCCACCAAATTTCATGAAAAAACAGAGACATAGTTTTTGCATCATCCTGCAAGCAGATCTAGCAGCCAGTTATTGTTTTGCACAGATAGTGAGTTAAAAAAACAACGTATAAACAATGTAGTCAGTGGACAGTACCTTACACAAACTAAGTCACTGAATAGAGGCAGAATGTTGACGTGCAGTAAGGTCATGCTGAACAAGTTGTTGCTATGCCAGCCACCAACAAGTGTGAGGCATATAAGATTCATAAAGATCTTCCACATTTTACTGCATTATTCACCATCCGCCTACATAGAAATTAGTTCCGCTCTTTTATGTAGGTCATGCTATTGGATAATGAGATGGCATTTAGTGCTTATGAGCAGGCCTCACTTCATAATAAATGTACAGTGTAGGTTTCTTTACATTCTGTACCTTCGTCTAGACTGCTTGCCTCACACCTCAGTGAAAAACTGTATTATTATTAAGTCATTGAGATATTAAACATATCGCCTGTGGTTATATCTGTGATACTGGTATTGATGATGTCATCAGGACCCTCTGCTGAAGCACTGTCTGTCATTAATTAGACTGTGGCAGTGCTGTTCACTCGGTGTTCCCATGGTAACAATGTGTGGTGTCTACTCTCCTCCAACCAAGGCAGCTATGTCCATCAAGCCACTGGTTTCCATAGTCTTCAGGAGATTTTTCATACAGACCTCAGAAATCCATTTGCTAGTCTGCTAAATATTAATTAAGTGGCAGGCTGTGTGCTTTGATTTCTCATTATAAAACTGCTCTCTAAACACATTATAGCCGCAGTCATAAATGATTTTATTTAATAGAGAAATACCTGTGTTTTTCAAATGACCTTAATAAAACAAAGCATCTAAAGGGCATGGAAAGCAACAAGCAGGTCTGAACATGAACTATGAAAGAACAGTACAGTATTAACTCATAGCTTGCAGTCTCATAGGCCCTATGTAAATGAGGCAACAAAACCTTATTTTAGATTTCTGGCAAATACACATAATAAAAACTTGGCTTATCCTATTACAAAAAGACTGGCATTGCCTGGTTGCTTCTCACGAACAAAAGAATATCACATGGGACCTTTTTCCTGCAGCAACTGAAGAAAATCACCTTATCATAGAAAATGGTGTCTCGTTAGTGCCATTTCTTCACTCCATTGATGCTATTGGTTGGTTTGTTACACAATGTTCAGGTCAAGGATGTTTTGCAGCATGTCATGCAGTTCAGATGGAGCATCAGTTGCTACAACCTCAACCCTTATCTAACAGCGGAGTGAAAATCACAGAAGGAACTCTAAGACACCATTCAGCAAATCAACATGCTGTTCCTCAGTGGTTCTTTCCCACAGGCGTCACTACCAAACAGCAGCTCCACACTAATCCTCTCCAGGACAACAGCTGAACCCTTGTACTCACTGAGCCTTAGCCACTGTCACACTGCAGTTTAACACATCCTCACCGGCTGCGCACACAACACCAACATGCCCCTCCTCTGTGCTCTTTATAACTAAACCTACCTGAACCATGTGGTAAAATTAAATTTTTTTTGTGATGAGTAAATGAATGGAATAATTAGTTCATGTAATATTTGAATTCAACAGTAAATCTGAGGATGTAGAACATGTCAATATGTAACATGAGCGCTTTTAACTTACTTATCTGGATAGCCTGATAAAACAAAAGGGGACTTGAAGCAGTGTGTTTCTTGGCTTTGTGCCTGTAACATTGACTGGAGATGATCTGTTATCCACGCCCTCTCTCGGAAGAATTTTCATTAGTGTTCACCATTTCTAAGTTAGCGGTGGCACACTGTTGCTGCTGTGGAGGAGCTGAAGTGAGGCGGAGACACTCTGGAGCCTGTACCATATGAGGAAAATGTGATGTGCGATAACACTGTTCAGTACGGCAGTGGCAATATGACTCGGGACAAGTATTGAAATGTGCATATTAGCTATACAGATCTTTCTGCTGTACAGTGCTAGCATAGACCTCAAACACTGAATATCATGCATGTTCATAATGAACTCCACACAGAAAGTCTTCATGCTGACATTATGGATGTAGGCAACCAAGAAAGCCGAGGGAGGATGCTAATTTTTTAAGGTATGTTCATATAGTGGGAAAAAACATGAATACATGTACATTTCTTCCCTTATGTTACATATTGTACCTTTAAAGGGAATGAGCAATCTGTGAACACGAGTTATGGGACATTTTAGAAACATAATGGCTGATTACTTAATTAATCATTGAAGCTGTGAGTCTGTGTTCATGTGGATAAGTGACTATAACATTCATTAGGTGATAATCAAAGCCATCACCTAATGAGAGAGCTCTGAGCTTTAGAATATATGCCACAGTCTTTTTACTAATAATGTGAGACACTGCTGAAAAAAAACAGATGTTAAAGATTTTGTTAAACCAATGTTTCCAGGTCAGAAATGAACTTTCATGCTTAAAATGAGTAATAGTCACAACAGCCCTGTCATTTTTAGTCTTGAGTGAGCGGTTAAGGTTCTTTTAATTATTCTATGTTTGTTTTTTATTTGCATAATTATACAACAACATTTGTCAATAATCTCTTGCGGTATTTGGGGGATGCTTTACTCAAAGTTGCCTTGTAATTACACATGCACCACTAAGTATAGCTTGAATGCGGGTGGCCAGTTCAATTCAGTGCATACCAGACGTATAAAACAAACATCCTTTCACCAGGTAGATCTACTCTGAAATTTCCTCATAATTATATTCTTTGAACAATTTGAGATGAATCACAATTACTGCAGCCCTGTTATTGTCTGCTGCTGCTTAGGAAAAGATGCAATTACCTAAGGCAGTGTGTGAGCAAATATGTGGGTCACAATTCTAGGGCAGGGCACGGGTGGAAAGGGCAACGCAGCTGTTTCTTTGTCCCGCTGTCTCAAGCTCAGAGTGTACGTTACATCTTTGATGAAATTTCTGGCTATAGAAGGGTAAAGATTCTGTTACAATGGTCCAAGGAAACATTTTCAGCTGATAAACAGAATAATACAATCATTACGAATTCATCAGCGAGTGTTTGCAAAACCACAACCAGCCACTCTCTTGTGCAGAGGATCCGAAGTGAACTTAAATAGCCTTTCGCAAGCAGTCCATGGAAAAAATGACCTTATGTCTCCATTCCTATCTATTGCTATTTCATTTTCCTTGTTATGAAACGCCGCCTTCCATCTTTCCAGAGCTCTCTCCTGAAAGCACACTCACACAAATGCTGGTAATGGAAAGCATTCGTCTCTTTGTGGGTACAGGTACACAAATAGCTTTCTCATTTTTAATACGCAGGAACACATTTACATTCATTTGAGTATATTTGAAAAGCTATTAGGATTTAAGTTGCACTCTGGTATACATTATCTGTAGATGGCATTTCTTCACTTTAGTACCTGAGAAATGAGTTATGAGGCACATAATCATACGAGATGCCTCACCGAGAAAGTGGGTTAATGACATCTACATTTTTAATGAAAAAAAGCTGGATCATTAGTATTCCAAAAATAAGAACCATGCTGACTACAGTAGTTTACACATTCGCTGACATAACTGCTTCATCCCTGATTGAAGTGGAGTGAAATACAGCTAATTTGGATGCTTAAAAAGGCAAAAAAAAAATTTGTGAGTAGATATGCATGCACACATTATTCAGGGTAACAGCTCATACTAATAGGAAAGCACAGAGGAGCAGTGAGTGAATAGATTGTGCTTTGACAGTGATTCATCCCACAACGCTTAAGTGTCCTTGAGCAAAACCTTAAAAATTAATTCTAACAGTTGGGCAAAGACCCTGTCCTCTGACCTTGCAGTGAATGGTGTTAAATCAGTTTTTCTACAGATTTCCCATCTTTTTGTGTGCATTATACAGTGTGTATAACAAAAGTATTTCAAATAAATGCTAAAGGCAAATCAGAAATCTTCTGGAAATATGAAATCTTGTATAGTGCACTGTAAGTTAATGAAGTTATGTTTTGTCACATTTTGTGAGTTTGTCTGTCACTATGCCCACTAAATAAAGAAATTAAATAACTTACTTAGAACATATTTTTACTGAAAGAATTGCATGTGAATAGCCGACCAGTTCAAACGAACATGAAAAAAAAAAATCATCATCATGTCCTTAACAAAATGTCGAGTTATTGTTACTGTTATTTCTCTGTGGCATTTTGAAGTTTTGTCATAAGACAGACTCTGAGAAACAAACTGTTGATATGTGTAAATACAATGATTTTTCATATTCTCTGTGTCTTTTGCGATTCATTTATTGTGTTCTGAGACCAACCTGAAAACTCTCCCCTTCAGTGACACAGGACACGGTCGTTTTTGCCTCTTGACATCAGAGATAACAAATGACCTACTGAACATCAAAGGAGTAAGAAACGGATCTATGGGCACACTTTTCAGCATCAGACAACACTGACAGTCATTTATGGTCTTCTGCTGTGTTGTGTATTTTACTCCATGAAAACAAACGTTGTAATGCACATGAAGCCAACACCCTGAATCACATCTAGGTCACACACAGGGGCCCAGCCCACACATATTGTGAAAGCATTTTTTTCCCTTCTGTAATACAAAGTGTAACCACACCCAGATCGCAAAGTGACCTTTTGTCTTCAAAGAAAGATAAAAGCTGGAAGTACTGTGGAACACCTTTAATTTAGGGGGTCTGCAAAAATGATTAGAGACATGACTGTGCAGCAGACATTGGCACTTATTAATTTGTCTGTCCTGAATTAATTTCACCTAATAGATAATAAACCTCATTTATATGGGTAAGATCTTCACTCTTTTGAATGAACAGGACTAAAAGCCACTCAGAATATTTCAGGTCTTCAGCGTAATTTTGATTACGAGAGACCCTACAGAAATAGCTTTGAAAAGGTCTCACACATAATGTTCAGATTTATTCATCTTGGAAGATGCCATATTTAATGCCACAAACAAAAAGATGAATGTAACATACTTTAATAAGTTTTAGAGCAGGAAAAAAATGATCTGTGCAAAAAAAAAAAAAAGCAGCTAAATGTCTTAATCATGCCCCAGTGGCTCTGAGCCTGAAGTTACTGAGGACAATGAGTGTGTGCTTTGAAGCAAGAGATCAGCGACAGCAGCAAGAACTATGACGTCTGTAGAGGCAGTTATATAACTGAGCTGAACATTTTGTCTGTCATAGTTGGAAGGTTAAAGAGGGTGACATGAATACCAGTCATAGTCTGAAAAGTCATGTGCAACATAAAGTCAAATACTCCAGTGTGGGACAAAATGAACATCCATGTTTAATGTGAATAATCAGCATCACTGTCTTTTTCATCAACTATCACTAGGCACGCCCAATCTGCAAACTGGAACTTTAGTAACACTTTATTAACATTTAAACATCTAATCTGTGCCGAAAGGATGTCAGTGTCGACAGAATTTGGCTCAGATAGTGGCCGATGGCTAATATTAGCCTTTTCAAGTAGAATTGCTGAATTTGAGGGGAAATGATAGCTCAAAAAACAAAAAAAATTGAAGTAGAATTGCCTAGATTTTTGCAGTTAGTTTGATGTTCAGTTCCAGATTTATTTATTAATTATTTTGACTTAGATGTTCAGTTCAACACTTATCTAGTTTCTAATAAAGTCAAAAATAGTTCACTTCCAACATTGCTGAATTTTTTTTCGGGGTGTTGGTAATATCGGACAATTAATCAGCTACTATTATTATATTGGCCTTTAAAAATCCACTATCGGTCGACCTGTACAGATCTATACAGAAAATGAATATAGTGTTGCTTTATTCAAAGTTGATTAACTACTATACTGCATAATTCATTATTATATGAATAACTAGTATTTTTTTCAATTACAGGGCTCAAGAATAAGTATTGACCATTTGCCCGGTGCAAGTAAAATGCCATATTGGGCTAATAAATCTAGAAACTCAGTTGCCCAAGCAAGTAGTAAAAAAGAATTCAACACATTGTTTTTTCCAGAGCTGACGATGGAAATTGTTTCAGTTGAGGTTATAATGTTATGTTAAAAATGTTTTTAATACATAATCACTACTTCTAAAGCATCAACTAAATATACTTTACTATATTTAGTTTAGTTTTAGACAAACGTAAATCTAAATTACAATGTTTCTACAATATGTTTGCAGTGTAATTTCCTTGCTGTGAAAGCATTTTTATTTATTTAACAAGCAGATTAAGCATGGCAATTAACTTGAGTCTTTGATGTTATTTAATAACTGCTAATAGGCAAGTTAAAACTGACTTGGGGTAAGTATACTTCTGACCTACTTGCCCAACTTGGCAAGTGCACAAAAAAACATTAATGTCGAACCATGCACAGGTCTTTTTTATAGGATGTATTAATTACATTTTCCTCCAGCAGCAAAGTGTATTATGAGCTGACTGCACTACACAGTTTTCTCTTCTCTATACTTAGCGTCTGTCCTCCAGGTGCATACAGAATTTTACGCTCAAACGTTGGTTGTCTTGAATCATACTGAAATCCTGATCTTCATTTTACATCTAAACAGGCTCCTGCCTTTAAATTTGTATGAAAAAAACTATATATTTTATATTATCAAGGTTATTATATTAGCATGGTTGTTGCTAATATACCCCTTTCATTTACTTTGTAGACTGAACAGGTAAAAACAACCACAGACTGTATATACACAAGTCTAGTACCTTTACATTTAGAGGCCACAGTAGAGAAATGCGTAGCATCATGTTCATTTCTCAAAATGTACAAACTGTCCCTAAAACTAAAACAGAGAACATTCACCAAACTTGAAAGATCAGGAACCATAGTTATGAATTTTAATCGCAGTTACTAAGGAACAGAAACATCTAATCATATTCTGTTGGAAATTACAAATGTTTTAAATGCCAGTTAAATAAAGTCAGTGACTGTTTCTTATCTTACTCAGCTTTTAAAAACCTGGCTTTCGCTTTGTCTACCTTATTACCATGAAATGTTTTCTGTTGGTCACACAAACTAGGCATGCATAAAAGGTATGATTGATCTCTTTGGGACTAACCCAAGTCTCACAATGTTTTTTTAGTCTGCACTTTCTGCTGAAGTCGAATATTGAATGGAGTTGAATGAAAGGAACAGGGTTAGCTCAGTACTCTTATATTTTAAGACATATTAGCAGTCGAGTAAGCAGCTTCAACAAAATAATACTGGAAAAAAAAAACTTGTTCATGTAAGACTTGTATACTAAGCGATGTGATCAGCTCAGTTTTGAACTGAAATAGGATTCTGTTTGAGAATAGAATACAAAATACAAAAGGGGTGAGATGATTAAAAAATGACAGGATATACCATTCTTTTGGTTCATGACACAATGAGATGATGAAGTGTGTTATTCCCAAGGCGAAACTATCATTACTGCCAAATGTGACAATATAGTGTCCCTAAAGGCTGTATGGTGCACACAGGAAGCACACAGCAATACAAAGGAATCCATGTAAAGGTAACCTATAATGCATTCTCTATGGACTCACACATTATTGTACACACTGGAATGAGGTGAAATGAAAGGTTTTGGGAGAGTCTCTGGGAACCAGGACTGTGGCTGAGGCATGAAGTGGGGAGCTGTGGAGGACTAGATGTAGGGGGACGAACTGACCAGACATGGCCACGGAATGGGCAGAGTAGAATTTGGGACCAAATAGGTAGCGGAGAAGACCAGGTAAGAAGTGAGTTGAAGCAAAGCAAACTAAGTATGGAGCAGGCTGGTTGGCGGAGGATCAGGAACAAGGAAGTGGAGCCGGTAGTATGGACAAAGCATATACTGACCAAGCAGAAGGATAGTAGTGCAGATCGGTACAGTGAAGCAATTGGACCAGGTGGGGAACAGACAGAAGACAGGTCAGGCAGGTGAGGGATTGCAAACGACAGGTAGGTAGATGATGGGACAGGCAGACAAACAGGAAGAGAGCTGGAGGTTTCCAACAAGGCAGGCAAAAGATGAAGGTCCAAAAAAGCCTGTGTTTAAAATAAAAAGTCTGGTAGAAGATAAGTGGGCTGGAGAGTGCAACACAGGCATGAAACAATCCAGCATCGATGAGAGCAATCATACATAACCCCTTTTGGGTGACGAGCAAAACTAGCACCACCATGACTAAAAGGAAGGACAATAAAAGAAGAGATCCTGAGATGGCTTCAGACCATCCCGAGAGAGGATGAAAATGGTAAACTGCGAGACCGAAGCAATCAGTAGTGTCTGCGTGTGGTCAACATTTCATTACAGGTTCTTCAATGATGTTAAAGTCAACAGCAATCTGGCTTTTCTCTTGTTTGTTGAAAGTAGAAAGTAGTCAAACAGCTTCACCTGCTTGTTCCTTGAAGTGTTTTTACATCATGAATATTGTCATACTTTGATTCCAATTTCAGTATGTCTAAATGTTGCATCCATACTATTACAGTAGATGTGTTCCCAAAAAATGACAAGCAAATTTGAAGCGAACTTTTAAAAGTAAAAAAAAAAGGTAAAACAAAGAAAATGCAAATTATGTGCATTTACATTAACTGTTTTGGAGCGAATAATCTAGGCTGCGTGGTGTCATCATATGGTGGTGGTATAGGCTAAAGTGACAGATTCAATAAAGTATTTGTCTATTTCTGGTCTGGATATAGAAGCAGCCTGAAGATACTTATACCCCTATTTCTTTATTTGTTCTCTGTAATATAACATAACTGTTTGTCTGACTGGCTATAGAGTTAGAGCAAAGTAATTGCATTTACCAACAGTAAAATTTGACAGGCTGTTTTCACCCAAAAAGTTGCAGGGTGTAGTACCCAGATAGGTTGCTCTCGTCTCTCAGCAGAGTAATGGAAGGATGGCTTTACACTGTGGCTGCCAACTGATGGCAAGCAGGTGAGTGAAACAGGTGGAGCTGATTACCGTTGGGAAAACTGCAGGGAGGAGGGAGTGGCGAGGAGGGTGGAGGGAGCCAGAAGGTGAAACAGACAACTACTTGATGATTTTGGGCCATGACACAACCTGAAACCGCACCCTGTACTCCCACTTGAGTGAAATCACACCCATAAAAGACAATGGTAATTAAAAATGAAGGAAACTAATGATTGTTTTTCTACCAAGAAAAATGCTGCCAAGCCCATTACACCTGTCCTTGGCCTTGAAAGGCCCAGACCAGATAATTGGTGGAGGTAACCACTCCCTTGTCCCTGGTAACATACCTAATCCTGACCCAGTGTCTTCAGCAGAGATGGCCTCATCTGACTTGGAGTCAGAGCCAGGGCCTTGGCACATACAAAAATGCCAAAATCTTTGCGTTTCACAGAGAATGGCTTATCTGATTTCTGTGGTTCAGATATGATAAAACGGCTGACATTTTGCACTGCGTTTGTTTCGAAGAGTCTATTTGATGTCGGAGCATCACGTTAAAAAAGCACAATCTCTCCAATAAAACATCTCCTCAAAATTGTATAATACTTATAATACAATAATAATAATTACTTGGAATGATTTATTATATTATAATAATGAAATATAATAGTTGGAAAAAATAATACTTGAAATGTTAATTAATTAAAACCTTTGGGTGTATCTATTTATGTGCTGGTGCACCTAAATGAAAATGTTGATGCATCATTGCAACCAATACAAAAATTAGTCTGAAGCCCTGTGTATAGTCCTACCTTTCTTACAGATAACAGCTGAATTTTATCTATAAAATACCAAATTAAATAAAACTGATAAAATAAGTGAAATTTAATTAATAATACAATGTAAATAGGTACATGTGTGCTCTCACACAAAAACATAATGCAACATATAACATATAAGGCAACTAGGGCCAGGTAATTTGCAACCTTTGACATTAGTCAACCTGTTGTCAGATTTCACTCCATTTCATGCGTGTATGAGATGAATCAACATGGGTTGAACATTCAACATTCATTCTATGTGGAGCACCGCTCTATTTTCTTAAAGAGACAGAGAGTAGAAGTGATCCCTTTGCAGTTAGACAGCCCTACACCATTTGTGCATGCCCAGTCACACTAAGCAGCTCTAGCAATATTCAGACTAGCGTTCAGTTTAAGCTTGCAGGACATGGCCCAGTAACCTACTTTCCCCACAACATGCTCTGTAACATCAGAGACGAGGCTGTGTGTCATCAGTTAACTAATGTTCACAGCAGAGTTTCAGCAAAAGATGCAGAAACCCAGACTGTTTGAGCTAAAACACGATATCAGTGATCACAGTTTTGTTTCGGCAAAAGAAATCTTTCTTAAAGCTCCTCATGACATCTTATAGGTGAAGTAAAGTGTTGTAAATTGTTATACCTTGTGATCAGTAGTGAAGAGTAGCAACAAAAAAGAAGAAAATAAGGTGTAGATGAAAGGGGAAATGGACCATTAAGAAATGTGATACCAGTAAAAAAGTCATAATTATGAGAGGTGCTAAAAATAGTGTCATTAATTCATAGCTGTGATATAGTGTTGAATTATAAATCACATTTGTGATTATGTTTTTATGGAATAAAATCAGAAAATGAATCATTTCAGAGCTATAAGATAGCTTTATGTAAATATTAAGGCATTTTTATGAACTGAAATTAAAATTTGTAAAAAAAAAATGGATATCAATTTTAACAATCTTCTGGTGCATGGTCACTATACTCAAAGTAAAGTGTAATTATTAGTAATATGACATCATTCTAGGATTGTTAAATGGGACCTAAATCAGACTAGATTTCCACAAGAGGGTCTGATATGTAGTGATTCAGGTTGACAGTCACTGGTTGATGAAGCTATTCGCAAACAGTGTAATTGTTCAAAATTAACTGTGGATCATTAGAAAGTGGTGTTGGCACTGTTAAATTTGGTTTATTGCTCTGGACAACTTAGTAATCCATAATTACTAGAAACTGCTAGAGCCGGATATTCCACACAGTCAGTGATGTAGATCCGGGTGCCTAACACGGCAGATACTATGGTACTGTGCAACACATAAGGATCATGATTGACTGACATCTGTTTCCATGGTTGCACATAGTAACTAAGTCTTACATTATGCCACAACGGGATACTCCAATTTATCTAGCTTGATTTTGTGCGTTACTGATTTAAATGCAGGGGTAAAAATTACCTAAAAGGAGAAATAGCATGTGGCATGAATCATGAGGCAGACCCAAATGTTTAGCAGCATGATGTAAGAGGAGCATATGGTGCAGTGAACACCCCACTTCAGTCAGTCATGGAACAGCCCATCCTGTCCCACTCAGCTGTCAGCACACATCCTCATCACTATTCATGTCTACTAGGGCCAACCTCAGCACTGACATAGCAGGCCAGCAAAAGGGCTCAGGGAAGAACATATATCGTAGAAACATGCATCTAAAGCTTAAGCCAGTCATACTGTACAATACTTCCACTGACATTACCTAGAAGAAACTGGCTCATTTCAACTAATAATGGACTGATGTCAGCTAGTGGTCCCTTGGGTTCCCCTGAACACAGTGAGGCAGTTGGCATCTCGCTATGTTCAAGGGACTAGAATAATCATTTAAGCTATAAAATGATTCATCGAGTCATCAATTTGGGGCTTCATTCTGTTTTGAGGATTTTTTTAAGACTGTTTTTTTGGACACAAAATTTGAAGACACGACTTTGACCTACATGGATTCGTGACATTATTTGAGTGATTTACACATTGAACAATGACTCTGACAGGTGGGTGAATAAGCAAAGAAAACAATGGTTAGTTTCAGCCCTATTCAGATGTGTACAAATCATCATTTTAATAAGACAACCGACCTTGCCTTGACAAGCCCCGCTGATTAACGTGTCTTTCCCAGTGAGACAGTCCAATGTCTCTCACTGAAGACAGCTGTTATGGAGATTTAACCTATTGTACTTGCACGAGTAGCCAACATCTTTGGATCTATGTGATTGTCACGATGCAGTTAGTACAGTTCGTTCGCTATAGTTTGTCGCTTTATTAGCATGGGTACAGCTTCAATTGAGATACTCAAAACTTCCCACAACTATTTGGCGTTAATCATGTCGGAGAGGTCATCTCCTTAAAATACACTCACAGGCACACGGGCATTTCTGAGTTAGCTACACATACTTAGCGTTACAGTTGACAAAGGAAACAGAAATACCTGGCCAAAATGTTGAATGTAACAAGTTGACACTTTAATTTTGAAAAACACATTGAAGGAGCATTTGCTGGACCGGTGAGACGGTATTATAAGTAAACGGTATCCACGTTGGAACATGACTTGCCCTATTTTTTGTGCAGGTCCTTTAGATATTGTGAGACAGAAAAATAAGCTAACGGCCGCGACGTTACTGTAACGATGTATTAGGGACGTAAACTGACATTAACGCTGACTAAATGAACGGACGGCTAGCTTAAATCATTTGGATGAGACAAAGCTGGAAACTTACCTCATTCGTTCGAATAAGGGTCAGACGAATCCAAACGCAAGAAATGTGAGGCTTTAACCGACGAAACGCAGTCCTATATTCCAAAAAGTTGCCCACAGATGAAACTGCACAGCTCAGGCAGGGAATGATGGTTAACAGCGATACAGCCTGTTGAGAGGGAGGTCTTGATCCAACACAGACCAACCAGACCCACACACCTCACATTTTACGTTTTTCTTTTAAATAACAAAGCGCTGATTGAAGTCTTACCCGGCATACAGAGACAGATGAAGGCTGAATGAAGAGATTAATGCATCCACTGTGCGTCCACACAGTGCTAGTCCCGCCCACTGAACTATATACTAAATAAAGTTATGTGTGCATGGGTGTGTGTGTGTGTGTGTGTGTGATAGCAGCTATTGGGGGTAGACCTTGAATAAAGCAACACTCAAAATGTATATTCATAGAAACTTAATAAAGACTGAAATACGCATTTTAACATTTATTCTAAATTCTAAATGCCCACCTTTTAAATTAGCTATGTGGTCCGTGATAGTGTGCAGCCATGGCTTTTTCTTTGAGTCATGCTTCAAATGCCATCGTATAGTTAACAGATCATAACATAATCAGTCTGCGTTTGGCCGATTATGCAGTAATGAGTGAGGTGAGGTGAACCGATTCCATGTGATTCACAAATTAAACGAATCGTCGAACGCTGCAGCGCCTCCCTTAGGCCAAGGAGTGCAGCAATGTAGAATTAGAAATAGCTTATTCGCCTACTGTACAATTAAAAGTTCTGTTTAAATAAAACAGTAGCTCAGCTTCATTAGCCTACTGATTATGCACACAAATAATGACTTGCAGCCTATTAACCATTGGATTGTTAATGCATTAATGACACAGTAGCATTTTAAGCCACTGTTTCAACCACAGTAGATAATGTGGAGCAAGTTGATTTTATATAGGCTGTTGCTCAAAAAGAAAAGGCACTGGTCTATATTCAGAAGTTCAGAATTAATTTTGCAAATACATTTTATTCTGCAAGGTAGCAGCTTAACTGTAGCTGAAGTAAAAAAAAAAAATGCAAAGGGCTGTTTGTTTGTGAAATGTAGACAAGAATGAGGAAGCAGAGGAAACACTAAAAGTTAAGTCCAATTTCCTTAAACTGTGCTTTGGTGCAGGAATGTCTGTGGTTATGTTACACTACTGTTGAAAGTTTAAAACAAAAGGCTATAAAATTACCTGCGTCATTTCAACCAGATTCTTGTACAGCGTTTGGGATAGTGCATGACATACAAACTGCCATCTTTAATAACATAAGAGAGAGAATTCAGTCAAAAATATACCCCCGCCAGCATCCTGGAGGATCAACCCTCCTTTCACATCTCCCAGCAGGTAAAAGAAAAGCAAGTAACCAAAAAGCAGGAAAGTGGTGACTCACCTTGTATCTTTGATTTCAGCAGTAAGGTCTTTATTTAAACCAATAAATCACATTTAACTAACTTGGGGTGCTGTGTGAGAGAGCTTTTACTTTTACCCATAAAATGGCCACATTTATGCAAACGTATTGACTATAATAGTAATAATAATAAAGTCATAATTAATGTGCATTAAAAAACTATCTTGTGGAGCTAAATAACTAAGAATGAATTACTGTTACTCGACAAATCGATTCACAATATTTCAGAAATTCATTTCATCCATACAGCTCCAATTTTATATGTCAAATTTTATTACCTTCACACCACACACACACACAGAAGCCGACCATGCAACGTCAGTGTGAACATAACATAGTGCCTATGCTTTGAAGCACAATTAACAAGGCACTGTGCATTCTGTTGAAGAGAATTTCCTTTTTATGTCCATTGAAGAGAGTGGCTGAGTGAACCTCAGAAGGGGTGTTATGTGTGAATGTGTGCGCTGTGTGACTCGAAAAACCAGAAACAATAAATCTGTCATATAGTTGTACAGCGATACTAGCTAGTGATGGATGTTATGTCATCCATGTACTTCCTTATTAATGTTGCAGTGGCAATTGTTGGTAGAACCTTTGTGATTATAATGAACAATTCCTATATGCTTCACTTAATATTCTACTCATGGAAAGAGAAGCATTACAGTGTGCAAAAACATGTTTATATATACATGGGCTTATGCGTGCAAATAATTATCTTGAAGTTGTTAAAATGTCTCAAACCTGTTTAAGTGTGGAGGAAACAGTTGTTTAATCATTTATTCCTGTGATGAACTGCTGCTTTCAGTTCAGGGAGAAATGAGGATGAAAACAGGATATTCTTTTATGAAGTCTGGCCTGAATATGAATTTTGAGTCCTTTTTTTTGTCAATGTCAGATCACTTAAAAAGAAATGAATCATAGCACATTTACTTTAAATTTTCCAAGAAACTATAGTGACATCAGCTTGGTTCTTAGCTTTGCCCATGACAAGGTCTGAGACGGGTAGTCAAGATTTCCATGACTGTTTCTATTCAAGTAAATGAATGCTGATGAATAAAGTGTGGTAAAAAAAAAAGGCTTCAAGTTGTTGAAGTATATCATTAGTTGAACTTCCTTAAGTTCTAACATGACATTCAGTCATCCAAAACTATATGTAAAAGTGTAAGAGTGTAAAACTACATAGCCTGCTGCTATTCAAAAAACAATCTGTGGTTAGATTCATATGGCAAGATCTTAACAGTTAACCCATTACAGGGTTTTCCATAGCTTTCTGGGGGCTTAGATCCTGTGGTTGCAGTGGTTTGGGGATCCTCCTCCAAGAAAATCTGACTAAAAGCTAATGTCAATATTTATAGTATTCTAAAAAGCAAACACACAGGTTGTAGATTTCAACAGTCAGACATTAGCAAGAAAAAGATGAAACAAATATGTTCATCGTCACATTTTTTGCCTCAAGAGTGAGTGAATGCACTGCAGGCCATAAAAAATAATAATTTGAATTCATTCATACATTAACTATAACAAAATATTGTTTCTAGAGCTCTAATAGTTCTAATATTCCTAGCATTGCCGTGAATGACAGCAAACATGGTACTCTCAGCACAGTTTTCTATGTTTTCATTCGCCCAAAGGTGCTGTGAAAAAACACTTGTGCCTTGGTGTTGTGCCTAGGTGTTATAATGTAAGGGAAAAGACTGTATTATAGGGAAAGCATCATTACCCTGACAAATGTAAACTGTTCATTGTGTATTAATAGGTACATTTAACCTTTAATAGGTTTTAGACCGGATTGCAGCCATACATACAACATGTGTGCATAGAAACATAATCTGTTGCAATTTACATGACAAATAAAAATAAATTACACAATCATAAAATACCAAATGTATTGAACAAATAATTGTCATGAATCATCAATATCAATAAATGAATCACATAAAACATCCACAACCAGAGGTGTCTGCCTCCTAGTCATTTAATATTACTTTTAATGTGTGTCTTTTCATTTGTCCAGAAATTCCACCTTAAAATGTTGATATTTCTTATCCTCATGTATAGGTTATACAAAACGAAATTTGTATATGGAGATTTGGTTATTTTTGTCACCCCCAAAAGGTTTCAAAATGTATGTTCTATATATGAAACAGGATTTTGTTTTTTGTTTTTTACTGTATTTAATTTGCAGATTTAAATTTACATGCATATTTATCATGGTAACCTAAACAAAACCTGTCCTGTACAACACTTTATCACTGGAGGGCGCTAACACAAAGCACCAGGTGGTCTGGTCACAACTTGAGAAGGAGGCCATTCACTAGCCTGTTTTAGCAAAACACACCTAGCTACTGTTAGCTAGCCGGCGGCTAACGAGCAAGCTAAAACATCAGTTTGTCTTAATGTCGCCCGTCTTATCAAGTGATGGCAAGAGAACAGTGTTCACAGACCGAAGCAGGTAAGTACTAAACATAACTCCCATTCACGACAAAACTATGCATGAATACTGTTTGCAGTTGTGAGTCGGCTAGTGAGCTAAGTAACCGAATGCAAGCGAAGGCTAGCTAACGTTAGCACGGTCGAATAATAATATTAGTATCAAGCTAATGCACTCGTCTGTTTTTTTCAGAGCTCTATTACCTCATTGCCAGATTTCTGCAGTCTGGACCTTGTAAAAAAGCAGCACAGGTAAAACCAAGCACACAATAACGATATTTACTCATGATTAACCGTTTAAATAGGTAGCTGGTGCTAGCAGCTAATGCTAACTGTCTGTGTCTGTTGTTAGATTCTGATTGAGGAGCTGGAGGAGTATGAGGTAAGTTCACTTGCACCTTTCTGTGTTTATTCTCGTGTGTGGTTTCCGTAATGCTACCAAACTGGTCGCTTTTGTGTGCGTTTTGATCGTTTAGCTGGGATTAGATACAGGAGCACAATCCCTTGCCGGGAGGAAACGGGCACTTTTGTTTCGTCTCTAAATGCTCATTTTTTAACTTTAGTTGGTCCCACAACGATGGAGTTGGGACGGGAGGAAATACAAACGGACCTTCCAAGACTGGGTAAGTGTATATTGCTAAATTAACTTTTTAATTAATCGGAGACAGAAACTGCTGTTTTGAACTGTAAACACTTATTATCAAATGTATATATTTTTATTTTAATCAACCACCCAGAACAAGCACAGTATTAATATTTTGTAGATAATTAAACATTAAATTAGTCTAGGCCTGTTGATAAATAAGTATATTCGGGCTTTGCTATTGTGTAGGCTAGTGGGAGGAGACAGCCGACGTGAGCCGCTAGTGATTGGCTGAAACAGAACCAAAGCACCGTCAGTCTTTTTTCCATACAATTAGATAACAGTTACATTTTCGAGCCGACCGGAAGTTTTGTAAAGGGCGATTTTGATTGGCTGTGGGGCCCCTCAGTTCCTCCCTTTAGTTTGTCCTCTCCCGCCTTCTCTTTGCTAAGTAGGTGCATTAAAATACGGTGCTACACAAATCATCTTGATAATATTACTATATGGCAATATTATCCTTTAATATTCCCACAATGAAAGGATATTACTATAATATAGGATAATGCTTCCTGAATTTCTTCAGTTTATGAGAATGAAAGTGAAATAATAATGTTTTAGTTTATGTTAGTAATTAAATGATTATATACATATTGCATTAATGTTTTGTATGCATGTCATTGTTACAATATTATAGAATATTAATATTCATGAGAAAATAGTGTTCTTGCAGTTTTTGACTGTGAAACTGAGATAACATTGCTTTGGTTACTGTTAGTAATTAAATGACAACATACTGATTGAAATAATGTTTTTCCTGCAGGTGATTTTGAACCAGCACATTCCTGCAGACTATCTGCTCCGGGTTTGTCAGAGGATAGGCCCGCTAATAGAGAAGGAGATCCCACCTAGTGTTCCTGGAGTCCAAACTCTACTGGGGCTGGGAAGACAGTCCTTGCTTCGCACCACCAAAAGTCAGCATTTCCCTCACACTTTTTTCCCTTACGCTGGTTTTCATCACAAGTAATTAAGGACAGTCCACATACCAATACTGTTGCTTTTTACATTTGTTGGGTTTGTTTGTAGTAGATCTGTTCCTATATCACTTATCATTTCATGTGTTATTTTTACTTACTACTAGGTTGTAGCCACAAAGTGTGCCGGGGCTCTGCAGTCGCTGCACTTCATCGAGGACGTCCACCAGAACCACCAGTCAACAATGGACACCCTCCCAGTGTTGGTGTGTAAATCCTGTTTTAATTTATTGCCATCAAAATTAAACAAAGCGATGAAGCTGCTCTAGTAGTCTTTTGCTTCTGTTAACCATTATCTTGTGCGTCTTCATCAAGTGTCCATTATGGATGCTCGCCAGGCCACGGGTACAGCCCGGTTTAGCCAGACCCTGCCGTCTTCCTCCTATCAACACACGAAGATACACAAACGTATTCTCGGCCACCTTTCCTCAGTCTACTGTGTAGCGTTTGACCGCACTGGTCGTCGGATATTTACGGTGAGTGGTGATTTTTTTACATACATATGATGTTGTTCTTGATAATTAATAAGCCTTTTTGAAAAGAGATCCTAGTGATTGTGATGGGTGCTTGTTAGTGTAAGAGGGTTATTGATTTCAAGTCTGTTTTAATTAATGTTGTCCAATATATCTGAAATAACCCAGTTTGAGTAAGGAGAAACTCCCCTAAAAGCTTAAACAGGGGAAAAAATGGAGGAAACCTCAAAAAGAGACACGGAGGAGCTCAGACAGGCAGTGCAATAGGATTAATTACATTTCTATTTAAATACTCTATTTTTTGGACAATGTCTCATGTTTTTTAGGGTTCTGATGACTGCCTGGTCAAAATCTGGGCCACGGACGATGGCCGCCTCCTGTCAACACTCCGGGGTCACTCAGCGGAGATCTGTGACATGGCCGTCAATCATGAGAATACTCTCATTGCCTCAGCCAGCTGTGACAAGGTCATCAGAGTGTGGTGCCTTCGTACATGTGCACCCATCACTGTTCTGCAGGCTCACCAGGCCTCCATCACATCTATACAGGTGAGACTGTAGTGTTTTTCACTACTGTAGTAGCTGTGTTATTCTGTTCAGATGTTGGTCAGTAACCTCCGGCTCCTTCTGTCTCCTCAGTTCTCTCCTGCAGTCAAAGGGACAATGCGGTACCTGGCGTCCACAGGTGCAGATGGCATGGTATGCTTCTGGAAGTGGCACTCTCTCACCATGAAATTCAAGTAAGTGTTTGAATTGTGCACCGTAAATGACCTTAATTTCACCCTGCCTCTTGTTCCACTAAATCTCTTCAGTGTTATAGGATAATTGATTTTTTTCCCTTTTTTTTTCTTTTGCTTTTTTCACAGTGACCAGCCAGTCAAATTTGAGCGGTCACGTCCAGGAGTACAGGTCTCCACATCCTCCTTCAGTAGTGGTAAGTACTTTCCCCCGTCAGGTGAAATTTCATTATACAGATGAATGAGAGCGCCCCATTACACAGTATTATTTCTTGAACCAATCAAGTAAAAATGTGCATTTTACGCATTTATTATGAAGCACAGGAAGAGTACAGTTATATGCACTACTGCTTCAACATTGTTAGAGGTAATGAATAAGGACTCTCAATGCAGGAGTGCTGTATTAGAATGACCGCTGGAAAATGGTGATAAACAAGCCAAGACTGCCGTTTAGGTCTCCAGTCCTAAATTAATATTGTGGAAAAAGATGTAAAATGTAAAATGCGACTTGCATGACAATTTTGGATGAATTCTTGGCTGTATACCTCAATTTGATTTTTTGTTTACTCTCTGTAGGTGGTATGTTCATGGCCACTGGTGGCACTGATCATATGATCAGGGTCTACTACCTTGGTGCTGAAACACCTATGAAAGTGTCAGAAATGGATGATCATACGGTGAGAATTTAGCAGCTGCATAATTACCAAATAATTTTTTGATGTTACTCTTAAAACCATTCTCACCTTTGACATGTGCTGTATTTCTCTGTTTCAAGGATAAAGTCGTAGTAGTCCAGTTCAGCAATAATAGTGACAGGTGAGTGTGCATGCTGTGATCTGGATGGGCATAAAGCTGTTTGGTGTCTTGTTGTGGAGCCTTTGACAATTGTATGTGTATGTGTGTCCAGCCTAAGGTTTGTGAGTGGCAGTCGTGATGGCACAGCCAGGATCTGGCATTACCAGCAACAGGAGTGGAAGAGCCTTACTTTGGACATGGCTGCTAGACTGCCAGGGTAAGAGAATGAAAGGAGTTCACCTGTTAACACCAGAAATTTTATAGTTTGTTATGGTTGTGCAATATGACCACAGTCTTACATCCCAATGTAGGTCATTTAATATCGAGATAAGGATATGATCACAATCACATTTCCTGGAAATTGAATGAATAAATAGTTTATATAAATGAACTATTTGTTTCTATACACTAAAGGTGCCTAGATTGTTCGTTGACACAGATGACGTGTGGTCAGGGGGGCGCTGCACAGTGGTGACCAGCAGCACAGTTTTTTTGTTTGAGTCTAAGTCTGTACTGACATGGTTCTTGCATAGGTGGTTAAAGTAGTTAGTTAGCTTACGCAAAATTGAAAGAAAAAAAGATTGTTACATGATATACGCTTTATGGTTAGCTCTATAGTATATCATTTCAAAAAGGTCTGCTTTTCTCCAGGAGTTCTGTTGCCAATGGGGATGATAAGACCAAGCTAGTGGTGACTATGGTGGCCTGGGACCGTGCAGATCGCACCGTCATTACAGCCGTGTCAAACTACCTGCTCAAAGTGTGGAACACATCAACTGGACAGCTGCTGCATATTTTATCAGTGAGTGGCAGAAGTGGGCATCCACTGTGAAGATCATCAAGATGGAGAAACCGCATCTGAACGTTTGTACTCTTTCTTTTTAAGGGTCATGATGATGAGGTGTTTGTGCTGGAGGCTCACCCCTTTGACTCACGCATTATGCTCTCTGCCGGCCATGATGGCAACATTTACATCTGGGACCTCACCAAGGGAGCCAAGATCCGCAACTTCTTCAACATGGTAAGTGACCCTCAGTGAGTATTATCCAGCCATAGTGTTCAGTCTTTTCCACTCTCCATACATTTTTATATATATATCTATATATATATATATATATATATATATCCTTGTTTACAGATTGAGGGGCAAGGCCATGGTGCTATTTTTGACTGCAAGTTCTCAGCTGATGGTCAGCATTTCGCTTGCACTGATTCTCACGGCCATTTGCTCATCTTTGGCTTTGGCTGCAGCAGACCATACGAGAAGGTAACTGTGAGGTTTTGTAGCTACGATTATTATTCCCATCAGTAATTCTTAGAATTTCTTATTCTTTACAGTTCAGTGGGACTGCACATTTCAACCCAAAACACTTAATTTCTGTTATCAAAATAAACTCTTCATCTCACCCAGATTCCCGACCAGATGTTCTTCCATACGGACTATCGACCTCTTATTCGTGACGCTAATAACTATGTCCTGGATGAGCAGACACAGCAGGCCCCACACCTCATGCCTCCTCCCTTCTTAGTGGATGTTGATGGGAATCCTCACCCTCCTCACTACCAGCGCCTGGTGCCAGGAAGAGAAAACTGCAAAGAGGACCAGCTAATACCCCAGCTTGGATACATGGCTAACAGTAAAACTTGCTTGCTCATTTTTCATGTAATTTAGCATGCTTGCACAGATATAAGTTGGCAGATATTATGGACAGATCTTAATCAAGACCTGTCCTTATTTTCTAAGGTGATGGAGAGTTGGTTGAGCAGGTACTTGGCCAACAGACTGCAGAAAATGGAGAAAGCATATTAGACAATCTCATCCGCCAGCTGCAGAATGAGCAGGATGAGCGTCAAAATGCAGACCGGGAAGCTGAAGATGAAGAGGGAGAGGGTATGTTTTAATTTACAAACTGACCTCCTGCAGTTAAATGTTTTGTTTTTTTCAGTTGTACAAAGAACAGCTTTGGATGGATATTAAGTTTCTTTATCACTAAATATAGCAGTCACTACATTTATATCCACACTAATGTTCCACTGTTACTCCAAATATGATTCGGAATTCAATACAGATTTTGTAAACAGCATTTGGATATTTAAATGAGGCCATATTCTGAATGCAGCATTGTCCAATAAAGACATTTGGGCTATGCCAATATTATTTAGGTTTTAACAGCATTCTTTGGACATGAATACACATGTCCATTCAGAATATGTGGCTCAATTGGAGTTTTTACCACAGTGTACAACACCCAGGCTCTTGCCATTTTACGGTCTCCTTTGTGTGTTGTACACAAACCAACTAAGTACAATTTTGCAAGCTGCTAGTAGAGATGTATACCAAAAAAGAAAAGCCCACATCTCATGTTGGAAAGAGTCACACTCCTACTTTTAAACATTATGAAAGACTTGGATATTAACAGGGTTTAGGATGTGCACAAAAATCACAATGTTGACCTTTTCAAGAAGGCTGTTGAAGGACTGAAAGAGGGAACACAGTCAAACAAGAAAATTGGAGTATGCACCATTGCCTTTAAAACTTTAAAAACTCTATGGAATATTCATTTTCATTAGTTATGTAAACAGCTTAGTAGGAATACTGTCTTTTTCAGAAGAAGTCAAAAACTGATAAGTGATTTCTTCTTATTTTTAGCTGGTGAGGAACTTGAGGTTGTGGAATCCTCCCCATCAGCAGGACCACGCAGGAGTGGCCAGGTGGACGGGGTGTGGCAGATGCAGCATAATGCCCTGCGTAGTCAAGTGGCCACTGAGAGGGACCTGCTGGCCTGGAGCCGCAGAGTGGTGGTCAATGAAGTACCACAGGGGATAGTTAAGTGAGTCAGACAGAGAATTTTATTAGATTCAAGGACACTACAGAGAACCAGTGGAACAAACCTTTTTAATGAAGTGTTTATGTTAATGAAGAAAATATTTTTCAGAGTCATGGAGGAGTGCAGACAAGCCAAAGGTGACATGGAATGTACTCTGTACAATGCCGAGAGGAGGAAGAAACCACTAACTTGCACACCTAAGGTACTCGCTATCTTAACCGTTCTTAACTGTTCTAGGCCACAGTTGCCTTCACAAGTCATTTCTGCTTTGCTCATTTTTCATCCTGCTTCTGCACTATGTAGACTGATCCACTGACTTCACGCCGCTCCCTGCGTCCGACCAAGAAGCAGCAGCAGCAACGCCACGCCTATCAGACCCGCTCGGCTCAGGTTCGCCGCCCGGGGAACAGGCGAAACTCCAGCAACCGACGTAACTCTGACAGTCAGATAGAGTCAGACAGTGATGGTGAAGTAAGTTATGCAGTCTGCAGCACACAGATCCAAACAGACTGCGCATTAAGAATTTTGGATTGTGTAAAATTAGGACGTGAATTATTTATTTATTCAGAAACCGATATATTTTTGCAGAATTCCTCAGCAAAGTGAAATCATGTAACAAAGCCAGAGCAGCTCATAAAACAACAGGGCACTGTGTGTTTATATAATGCCATTCATATTGATAAAGGTGTTTCTTGTTTGTGTGTCAACAGGCAGCAGAACAGGGGGAGCCCAGTGAAGCCTCTTCTGATGGTGAAGCTCAGTGGCAAAGTGAGAGCAGCTCCAGGTAAATAACAATAAGTGCTTTTCATATGCATTTCTAATCACTAAGGATGGAGCAATATATTGGCCAACCATCAGTATATGCAAATAAGATGACATGGCCCACGTTTATCTGTTGTGTTATATTAAAGGCTTGTTTTATTTAATTTGTGCTCCTTTAAGCATAGTGAGATGAAGGGCTGAAAAAGTTTTAAAAAGTTTTAAAAAAATAAATAAATAACATAAATAAAACAAACAAGAAAACATCAATCTTGGTCCAGAATTTCATTATCCCTAATAATCATTCATATGCCATTTACCAAAACCTCTCTCCTGCTCCTCAGTGACTCCTCCAGTGAATATTCTGATTGGACCGCCGATGCTGGGATCAACCTCCAGCCGCCCAAGCGATCAACCAGGAGGCCTGTGCAGCCTTCGGGTTACAGCAGCTCTGAGGAAGAGGAGGGTGAGGATAAAGGGAAAGAGGCCAAGAAGAACAATGAAAACAAGAAGAAACCCAAACAGACCAAACAGGTGAGCAAATGTGACATCCAGCTCCTCTATTTGTAGTGAAAACATATTTTGGTTGTGTTCTCCTGAATATAAACGCTCTACTAATTGAACACACTCAGAAACCTACATCATCTCTGGCCGGACTTGATGCAGAAGAGTGGCTGCCACCGTCATGGATAATGGAGACCATCCCACGCCGCTCTCCTTTTGTTCCACAAATGGGGGATGAGGTAAGAAGTGTCACTTTGATATGAAACATCAAAATAAAAATCATTTTAGTTTGTATTGAATTGTCGTCATTTGATCTTCCGTCTTTTCCAGCTCGTCTACTTCAAACAGGGCCATCAGGCCTACGTCAGGGCCGTCCGCAGGGCTAAGGCCTACAGCATCAACCCTCAGAAACAGCCATGGAACAGACTCAACCTCAGGGTCAGTCACACTGTGATATAAAGACTCTTATGTTTCTAGTCCTCTATCTTATGCTCTCCTTTTTAGAGTGTTGAATTTGTTTTGACATTTTTAAAGTAGTTGGATTGTCGAAACAACTTTCAGAAATAAACAGAAATTTGGACTATCATGTTGAGAAATTTCTAACTTTGATGATATTCATTCAGACATGCATGCTTGCTTTTGACTTCAGTTGGTCAAACCACCCCCCAATCCATATAGATCTGCTTTTGCCACTTCTGTGTTTTCTGCTGAACTGCAGCTAGTAAAGGGAGGCAAAAGTCATGTGAATGCAGTATTTCATGTGTATCTGATCAAGTTTTAAAAGACACATAAAAAGACTGTATGTATGTATGTGTGTGTGTGTGTGTGTGTGTGTGTGTGTGTGTGTGTGTGTAATCCATCTCTGATAGGCTGTATCGATCGGCAAAGGTGCATCGTTCA
>JAPQRN010000007.1:10948439-10987397 GCA_037367275.1 Coranthus polyacanthus
TATATACGTATATGTATATATGTGTATATATATGTGTATATATATGTATATGTATGTATATACGTATATGTATATATGTGTATATATATGTGTATATATATGTATATGTATGTATATACGTATATGTATATATGTGTATATATATGTGTATATATATGTATATGTATGTATATACGTATATGTATATATATGTATATATATGTGTATGTATATGTATGTATATATGTATATATATGTATATATATGTGTGTGTGTGTATGTGTATATATACGTGTGTGTGTGTGTGTGTGTGTGTATATATACGTGTGTGTGTGTGTGTGTGTCTGTGTGTGTGTGTATATATACACGTGTGTGTGTGTGTGTGTGTGTGTGTGTATATATACGTGTGTGTGTGTGTGTGTGTGTGTCTGTGTATGTGTGTATGTGTATATATACACGTGTGTGTGTGTGTGTGTGTGTGTATGTGTATATATACACGTGTATGTACATGTATGTAACAGTGTATCTCTATGCTCGCTCTAGCTCTATCCTTAACTTGGTTGTCTTAACATTTTGTACACTTTTTGTGTTCAGGACCAGGAATCGGTGAAGGTAGTTGGCATTAAGTATGAAGTGGGACCTCCTACACTCTGCTGCCTAAAACTGGCCTTCTTGGACCCAGTCTCAGGGAAAATGACAAACGAGTCTTTCTCCTTAAAGTGAGTTTTTATAAATTTGCCAAATAATATTCTCTTGTTCATTAAAATGTGGTCATTTCACACCCTTCTGTTCCCACATCTCTAAGGTACCATGACATGCCTGATGTCATAGATTTTCTGGTACTGCAGCAGTTTTACAACGAAGCTAAAGAGCACAACTGGCAGCCAGGTTTGTCAATCCACAGGTCTCTTTTGAAATGTTGTTTGCCCCTCCTGTTTGTTGGCGAGACACTTATTTTTTTTAATCCCGTCGTCTCTTCTCACTGTCCAGGTATGAGGTTCCGCAGCATCATTGATGACGCCTGGTGGTTCGGCTCTGTGGAGGACCAAGAGCCTCTGCAACTGGAGTATCCAGACAGCCTGTTTCAGTGTTACGCAGTAAAGTATGTCTCTTTTTCTCTGCAGTACTCGGTTTCTGTTAATATCATTTTCATCTTTGCTGACCCAATGTCACTTCATATTAAATTAAAATCACAGAAGAAATAAGAATCCCTTTACACATGTTGCTGAATAACTTTTCATTTGATTAGATGGGATAACGGTGAGCGGGAGAAGATGAGTCCCTGGGACATGGAGCCTATTCCAGAGGAAGGTCAGTACTACTCAGATGAGGATTTCAGCTGGTAATAAACCCATGAAATTAATTTATTGTAATATGATGGTGTGTTAGATTGCAGACAAAATGTCAAAGTCAAAAGATTTCTTTCTTTCTTTTTATTCCATAAAAGAACATTAATAAAGTTGGCTTTGACAATAACCCAGGATTAAAAATCAGTATTGTTGTTGAATTGTTGCCTTTTTGACATAATTATAAAGCCCACATAGTTAATTAATACTCACATTACTCGCTCAGTGCAAATGTATTCATCCATTTTATTGTAATAAAATCTTTCCTCTTAATCTTAAGAGCAGAAATTCAAAGATTGTGTTATAGTCTAGACGTGTTAAATTAATTTTCTTATTAAAGAAAACGTATCCTTCTGTAGTTTTGCTCTGAACTAGACTGATGTTGACTGATATTTTGAAGTAGCAGCAGATATTTTGCAGTGAAACTGATGTGTCACTTTGTATTTTGTGGTGCCTATAGCTGCGTTACCAGAACAGGTTGGAGACGGGGTGGAAGTAGCGGAAGAAGAGTTGAAGGCTCTGCTCTATGGACCTCAGGAAGGAGAATGGGGGGCACACACACGGGACGAAGACTGTGAGAGAGTCATACATGGCATTGATCAGCTGCTTACACTGGGTATGCCACCAACACTGTAGAAAAACAAGTTTGTTACAAGAAATAATTCAAAACCTTGTGACCTCCATTTTGTTTCTGCTTGTCCACAGATGTTGCCAAGGCTTTTGCATCACCAGTAAATCTGCAGGACTACCCTCTGTACTGCACTGCGGTGGCTTACCCTACTGACCTCAGCACCATCCGCAAACGACTGGAGAACCGCTTCTACAGGTAGAGCACATGCCTCACAGCAGCACTCCAACCCCGGTCAATCTTTTCTTCACCACTAGACTCAATGTAAGTATGTAAACATTTCAAGTTGAAGTGCTCAACCTTCTCTTCTGTAGGCGGATCTCTGCATTAATGTGGGAGGTGCGTTACATTGAACATAACGCCCGCACTTTTAACGAGCCCCAGAGCCCCATTGTAGCAGCTGCCAAGGTAGTGACTGACGTGCTCCTACACTACATCGGGTAAGGGGATCATATACTTGAACAGGCCACACATTGTGATCAGGGCTGTGATGTTGAGTCTAATGTGTCTGATTATTTGGCCTCCTCCCTTCTCTCTTCCAGAGACCAGAGCTGCACAGACATCCTGGATCTGTATCACAAACTGAAGTCTGAGATCAGTAGTGGAGAGGAAGCTGAGGTGAGGCAAATGCAGAGCTTAATTTTTGTAATTTGGCTTTTCTGTCATGCACCATCTCTTTTTGGATTATAGCTCCTTGTGTAAGTGTTCATATGGGTTTTTGTGTTACTCTGCAGGCTGATGTGGATGTAGACTCTGACACTCCAGGGACATCGACAGGTCATCGGGTAAGAGGGAGAAAGTCTCATTTATCTTAAGCCATCACAGGGGAAAGGAAACACTGATCCCAGGGAACTGCCTGACTTCAGGACAAAATGTAGTAAAACTATATAAACTGTTTGTGAAAGGTGCTTGTGGGTGATCTGATGATCTTATATCATGATCGATCTTACAGATTAAAATCATGGATCGTGATTTAAAAATATTTTGGTATGATTCTTTGGTCAGATTGCCCACCTTTTGTAGAAAGAACATTTTCTTTATAATAACATGCACTTTCTTTCCTCCAGGGAACCAACCCAAATTCAAAGAAGCGTGGTGTGCTATTGGATGTGAAAGCATGGCGAGCCCAATGTCGTGAGCTGCTACGTCGAATGATAGCTTCTGGCGATTCAGAACCATTCAGACAACCTGTGGATCTCTTTGAGTACCCGGTAAACAATCTGCAGCCAATAATATCAATTAGAAATGCATGTCACAGGTATACTATTATAAGCACTAGTCGAACTGAAATGCATCACCTCTGTACATAAACATTTCTACTCTTTGTTCAGGACTATCGGGAGATCATTGACACTCCTATGGATCTGGGTACGGTGTCAGAGACACTGGTGGCAGGGAATTATGTGAATCCAATGGAATTTGCCAAAGACATTCGCCTCATTTTCAGCAACTCTAAAGCATACACACCAAACAAGAAATCACAGGTGAGGGAGAAGCAGAGAAAAATGTGACAAAATCTCTCCAGATGGCAGCCACGATCCACCTCAGCAGTATGATGTTTAATGTAATTGCTTTCTGTTCAGATCTACACCATGACCCTCAGCTTATCGGCCTTCTTTGAAAAACACATCATCTCTGTCATCTCCGACTACAAGTCTGCCATCCAGAATGAACGACGGACTCGTCAGAGACTCAGCTACAGGAATAGACTGCACAACGGAGGCAGCTCCCCCACCATGAGTCCATCCCCAAGGTACACAATGTAATTCGCAAACCTCTCACCTCTCTAATATCCTTTTTATTACAGTATACAGGGCCTCTACTCCTCTGAAAATATCCCCAGTATGTTGCTTTTAAATTCACGGCTTATTTTGAACTCTACATACATCTTGAAAATGTGGTTTTATACAATGTAGTTAGTCTTACACCTGGCCTATAAGGGTGTTCCAAAACGGTGACAAGTTGCAGACATTTTTTTATTTATTTATTTTTTACTTCTTTTTTTTTTTTTATTGTTGTTTATTTGAATAGGGACAAGTATGTTTCATGAGATGCTGGTACACACCACCATGATCATGCTGAATTTCTATCTTTTACTAATAACCCGTTCACCCGTTTTTTTGTTTACCTATGTCCAGCCCTAAAGGGAAGCACAAGTCAGGGAAGGTGTCAAAGCCAAAAAAGTCCCAGACCTCAACGAAGAATCGTTCTCAGAGATCATATCAGGGTAAGACAGCACTGCTTCTCATCTCTCTAAAGATCTACTAACTAAACATAAAGGAAGCTGTGGATACTTGAGTCTGACCTGGGAGTTTAGTTTTAACTTATATAGAAAAATCTGCTACTCAAAGCTCTCTGACATTGTTCATTATGCACTTACCTAGTGGAAAGGTACACACATGTTCTGACAGCAGAAGAAAAAATCATGGCATAATTACTTTCCTGTATGTATGCAGTTAACACAACTTTTAATTCACTGCGTTGTAAGATAATTGTGTTTGTAAGGCAGTAACACCCTTTTCCGCATGCCAGTAATTATGTTATAATTGCATTATGCATTAGTGTTGTTCTTTAAAAAAAATTAAGTTTTCTGTACTGGTTGAGAGTCACCACTGTCCTTTTGCTGTCGTTGCTTCAGCTCAGCAAAGCAGTAGTGTAGCAGAAGAAGAGGACATTCAGCCTTCTTCCCCAAGTTCAGGGACGAGCAGCGAGAGCAGAGACCAAGGGCCGCATCGGGTGACCCGCAGCCAAGCCACTCCAGTGAAGAAATCAGGTATCCCAAGCAGAACATATTCACTAGAATGTAGGGCTGTTGGATACATCGAAAATCAGACTTCCCAAAATAGATCATTTCACATCCAGATAATGACACATATGATATAGCACATTTTCTGCAAAAATAAAATGAAGTCGCATGAATGGTGACCGGTGACTTACAGGTGGAATTAAGTGAGTTAACAAGATTTCATGATTAACCTGTTACGACAACATTTTTGTTCAGTGAAAGAAAGCTGCTCATAACAGAAAGATCATCTTTTAGACAGTTTATACACAATATTAGTGTATTAGGGATGTATGACATAAAAACCTTACATGCTGATATAAATAATTTCAAATCCATTAGAATCCATAGATGTTTCTCTATTGCCACATCACTGACAAAATATTCAGCATGATGTGATGAAATGCTATAAAAAGTATTCCTCTTGCACTTCACAGGGCACCAGCATAACTTGCATCTGACTAACGGCTCCAGACAACGCCACGGACGAGAAGCAGCGCAGTCCGATGATGACGAGGAGGCATCTGGATCCAACAGCTCCTCATCAGAGTCATCCTCGACATCATCATCGTCCTCTTCTTCGTCATCATCCGACAGTGAGAACAGCTCTGACTCTGAGATGGAGAAGTACGTGGAAGGGGGAGATCACGACTACAGCAAAGCCCCCTGCCTGTCAGTACGGCCCTCGGCTAAAGGTAAAGGGGCGGCCTCAGGGAAAAGGAGACACAAAGGAGGAGACGACATCACACAGAGACCGAAAAGAGCACGAGTGCAGCTGCTGGTACAGGAGGAGGAGGTGGAGGAGGAGGAGGAGGAGGAGGAAGAGGAGGATGAAGATGAAGAAGAGGAGGAGGAAGAAGAAGAAGAAGAAGAGGAGGAGGAGGAGGAGGTGCAGCAGCAGCAGCAGCAGCAGGAGGGTGTAAGACATGAGGATGAGGGGGAAGAAGAAGAGGATGAAGAAGAAGAGGAGGAGGAGGAGCCTGAGGAGGAAGAGGAACCTGAGGAAGAGGATGATGAGGACAGCTCTGTTTCGGTGCAGAGAGTGGCAGCAGCAAACAGTCCGAGGGGCAACCAGTGCAAGTCCCGGCGGGTAAACACACGCAACCAGGGCCGCAGGACAGTTCTATACCGGGACGACTCTGAAGACGACGGCCACGGGTCGAAGGAGGACCCCCTGAACCTGGGCATGTCTCGATCAGGCCGGGTTCGCCGCATGACTGAGAAAGCCCGAGTCAGCCACCTCATGGGCTGGAGTCACTGACACGTCGGCCCATTTCAAACCTCAATAAAAACAAAACTGAAACATGAGACATACTGCAGGGATTTTTTTCTTTCTTTGTACAAGTGTAATATAAAATATATATATATAAATGATTTTTTTATCTGAGACTAGACTGCTATTGACTGATTGCTGGTGCTCATGTGTGTTGCCAAGGAGTTTTTTTTTCCCCTGGTCTACAGAGCTACTGTTGAACACGGACCCTCTCCAACTGGACTAACTCACCTCGGCCTTATTGCTTGCTGGAGGAGCCTTTAGACATGCCACTGCTCTACTCCTCCTTGTCCTTAACGTCCAGTACTAAACACTCCCCTCATCCCTCCTACCACTTTCTGTACTCCTGCTCACCAAAGACGGATTTGGAGATGCCAAAAAATGGTGCTCATATTTTTATTTCTCAAGGAGTGTGTCTGTTCGTTCGCGTTTTTCCTCAAAGAGTAATTTAAAAAAAACACTCTTACTCAAGCGTTCACGAGTTTCATCACGACCACTGTGAGACTCGTGCGTATCGCATTAAGGTCACTGATGTCAACTTTTTTGGTACTCAGTCTGTTCCTCACTACCACAAGCCTTAGTTTACAGAGCCCACATTATTCATACTCTGTCCTTCTGTCTGCTTTTTTTGTGGCTGGAGTCAAGACAAGTGTAGCTTTGGTACTAGCAATACTTAGGAATCAGAATGACTTTATGAAGTACAATACAATAACATAGTAATATCTCAACTTGACCACCTTGGCCTGTGAATGTTTTCCCTTAACTTCCCTTTTGATGTTTATTATTTTTTGTTTTTGGCTCATCCATTTTATTATTTAGGTAGAATTGGGTGCTTTTAGGGTAAAAGTGATTTATCTTCCTCTGTTTTTGGGCTAAAATCACTGCGTTCTGTTTGTATTTATAAAGTTGTTTTCCCTGATCAATCAGATCTTCATCTCTTCACAGTTCACGACACCTCCACCCAGAACTTAAAAAAAAACAAAGGCTCCCCGGCCAACTCTGTTCTGAAATATTTATTTTTCCATTGTATTATACTATTTCGTACATTACTAGTGATGAGGATGAGGAAAAGGAAATATTTGCACATTTCTTGTATCCACGTGGCAGCTGAGTAATAAAGATAGGAGAGAAGGAGAAAATCTCATAATTTTTGTGTAAGAATCTTTAAACTGTGCCAGCGCACACTCTTTTCTTTTTTTAAGTATAAACAAAACAGAAACCAACAGGAAACCTCCATCAGCCTCTCTATGATAGTCAAATGTGAAGCTAAATGCCTTATTTGATTGTCATTATTTATCATGCAGTTTAACAACCTAAAGCAAGTTGGCGACTGTTTTTATGGATCAGCCCTTTGGTCGTGTGTTGTGCCACTTTCCCCCTGGTTTCTGTCTGTGGACTGATGGCTATGTTGGGGTCGGATGTCAATTAATTACTGCACACATAGCTTTTCATAAGGTATTACAGTCAGTGTCTGCAACAGAATCACTCCGTGGTTCCTTTATAATATTGCATTACAGTGTCTCTTCTGCAAAAACAGCACGTTATGTTTCTGTTGCACCAATAACGTTTACAGTTGTTTGTTCAGTAAATCATTTGAGTTGAATCAGCAGCAGAGTCCAGTCAGGAGAAACAAGGAAGGCTGACTCACAAATTTACATTTCAAATGCTCAAATCCAAAACACACCTCCTCATCACTCTGCCTCCTAGTGGTACTGACATTAGAGAGGTCTCTGAGGTTTTTCGTTTTGTTTTTTTTCATCCTTTGGTTTGGTTGGAGTCCAGAGATTAAAAAAACCCCAACAGATTAGTATCTTGGGTGCTCTGAGCAGCAGCATTAACTGGTGTCTTCAAATTATTCTGGTTGAGTGTGAAAAAACTATGATTCATCATTTGGGATTTTCATATACTAGATGGCTCTTAGTCCTGCCTCTAAGCATCAGATTAGTTGATGACAAGTACAAAAATATTCTACTGTAGGTGGAATGAGCTTCTGTGACTGTCTTTTATACACAATGTTTTGATGGTATGTGCTTTTTTTTAAATAAAAATTGAATTCTCTAAACGTGGATCTTCATCTGCTGTTTGAAATTTAATTGTCAAACAGGTATTTACACAAGCAAGTCATGTTCTGTTTCTTTTCTGTGTAAATGTAGCCTGTTTTTCTATCATTTCTGTCAGCGTTGAGCCTGTATACGCTTGAGGGGCCGTTTATCTGGGCTGTTTTTAAGCCCATCTCTCAGCACGAGACATCTGTAGTCTTTGCGAAGGCTCGTAAAAATGCACTGAACGTGAATGTGTACAGTTTCAGAACAGTGGTGCAGGACAGTCCTAACAACGGTGAGTGATTTATGCAGGGATTTTTAATGTTGGCATGTAAACCTGACCGTACCATTTATGACTTCCTAACTGCATGAATGCACTGAAAGCTGGGGGTGAGTCAGACGGGGAACAAACAAGGTTGAGCTGTGACGCACCATGCTCTTGCCTGCCACACCTAGAAACTGCAGACACGCTGAAGGATGATGGGAATTAAAGCGGATCGATGCTTAAAGAACCAAAAATAGTCATCCAAAATAGTTATAGTTAAATACAGCAGAGAATGGCTTCCTTTCTTCAAGGTGTGTAATATTTAGTGACATCTAGTGGTGAATTTCCAGATAGCACTGCTCTGACCTGCGGTGGACAGCATTCTGATTCTAATTTAGCCTGATGCTCCCCAGTGTCAAAAAAAGCATCCGCCCTTTTTGATGGATCTGCTCTAAAATGCAATGGGTTCGTGCTTGGCCCACGTCCCAGCCTTCCACCGAGTTTCATGAAAATTGGTGCAGTAGTTTTTGCATAATCCTGTTGACAGACACAGAGGAGTAATCGCATAATCTCCTTGGAGGTAATTGTAATATTTTAAACATACTGGACTGGTTCGAAGCAAACAAGCTAGCTGAATTAAGGGGAGTTCAGTAATTGTTAGATGTGTTAAATCAACTTAAACCAAATTACAAAGTGATGTAGCAAAAAAAATTAAAGGGAGATGTTCAACCTAACCTCCAGGTGAGTGAGAGTTATATTTGTATTTCTCACTCAGACCAGCATTAATCTGATGTTTTCCACACAAACTGATGGTCGTAATTAATGGTCATTCATTCATTCATTAAAAAGACTCCACACAAAGAGCAGCTGTGTTATGTTTATTGTCACAATAACAACAAACTGAGATGACATTACCAGGAATATTTTGTCTACATTTCCTATATGATACACGACATACCCAAAGTCTCTAGATAGATACAATCATAATGTACGTTAAAGCTACATAGGGCACTACTGCACACTATTTTATTTGTCATTGACTTTAATTGTAGAATCACAAACATCTTTATTAACAACAGCTATGTGCATTTACATTGTGCTTCAGTGTTAGATTTAGCGTCAGCAGTCCACATATCCTAACCGGTGCATCTTTTTAAAAAAAATACTGAATACACGTAGCTATGCATACACAATGAACAAACACACAGGGACACAGTGCTGCAACTGCTGTCTACATCCAGGACTGCTTAAATAATTAAAATGTGCAGGAAGGTTTTTGCACACAATGGCAGGCATAACCCCCACAGTACTTACATTCACTATGTCCACTACAACAAACAACTGTCACCATTTAATACACACAGAAAATCTACTCAGATCTGGAAAATGGAGATTCAAGGGATAAGTCCTCTCTAAAAAAAAACCCAAACAAAATGCAACATGCTTTCTGGAGTCAGTTCATTCAAGATATGTGAACATACAGGATTTTAATTAAAAACAACAACCGCAATACTTATCAATACACAGTTAAATGTGCCAAAGAGGCAAATCTTTACTTTTTTAGTATTTTTTAGTAAGAATAGTAGAATGTGACTGTGAATAAAATGCAGGTAAGTTCAGAAGATGTATGTGTACAATTCCTAGTTCACCTCTAGCACTATGCTTTTACTAAATCAAACCCCTCCTTAGACCATAACAGACAATTCACTGTGACTAGATCAAACCTGGATTTTTGTGTAATCGTCAAAGTAAAAGGTTGGATTTCATGTTTCTACCTATGAAATTAGGTGTCTACATTCACAAAAAAACAGAATTCACAAGATCATGGAAGTACCACAGCAAAGTATGCCCTCAGTAAATGTTCTGGATACAAAGTTATAGTCACATACTAAAATTCACTCCACAAGAGGATGGAAATTCACAAAACAGCTATGCAGGTTTATAGAAACATTAAAATGTTCATTATTCAAACCTTACCCAAGTCAAGATTTTAGTTGTCAGTAGATATGTTTTTATATGTTAGATACGTTTAACTTGTAGCCATAAAGAATTATTACATTACAACATCCTTCTTAGCAGCCACAACTGGGCTGAAACAGCCATGAACAAAGTCCCGCCGTTTCTGTGAACTCCTCTCTCAAAGTGGGCTCTGATTTCCTTCTTATTCAAAAGTCTCCATCTTGAAAGGGCAACCTGCTTTGCCTTAAGACTCCTTTCATTCCTGACCTTTATTTTTCATGTCATAAGCAGGAGGGATTTCAAAGCATTAAACAACACTGCGCCCATGGTTGCTTGTTGTTGTAAAACGGACATTTGTGCCTCTGCTTGCAGAGCACCATGCTGAAAGAAGTGGCCTACATGCCTCCCTGTGGGCATGTCACTGTAGCTACACCAGGCCAGTCTGCATGTGGACGTGTAGTGGGTAGGGATGGTAGACCAGCGGGGGCTGGGCCTGAGTGATAAAGTAGCTGCTGTAAATCGGTTCTGTCATGTAAGGAGCCGGCTGATAGAAACATGTGACGTTGGCCGTGTTGGGGATGGCGTTCTGTTCACCCAGAACCCTCAGCGCCAGAACTGTGATCATATTGAGCGTCTGTCTCCTCTCATGTCCCATCAAACACACAGTGCTTTCATCTATCACACGCCGCAATGTCATCAGGTAGTCATATTTACTCGTCTCCTCGTTGCCGATGAAATGGCACTGGAGGTAGGCTTCAATTTTACGCTGCTGCTCGCTGACGTCAGGAAAGTCAATGAAGAAGCGCGAGCACATGTATCGCTCCAGAGACTTGATCTCGGTCTCGCTGGCTGGTCTGAAATTCCTCACCAGCAGGTCACTGTATTTCAGAAGACCACCGCCTCGAATCTCCTCTGGGTTGTGGGTGGCGATGAGGCGGTTTCGGAGGTGATCCATTGCCTGGTCAAAGTCTCCGTACATGCACTCTGCTTCCACAGTGATGGTAGGCTCCCCTGCTGCCCTGGTCCATGAGCTGGACCCTGGGACAACTTCCGCTGGTTCAGCTTTCTGCTCATCAGCAGGCTGTGTGGATTTGTTTGCTACACATGTGCTGCTTGGAGTCTCTGAGTCAGGAGGCTTTTTTGAGTGTTTTGGCTTAACGGTTTGCTCTACACTTTCATTTGAGCCTCCATCCTGAAGAACAATAGCTGGGCTACAAGTGGGAGTTGTGAGGGTTTCTGTACCCTCCAAAGTCTCTGACCTGGAGCCTTGTACACTGTCCAACAAAGTAGGCTTTTGCTGGATTGGTTTGGGTATTTCTATGGGAGGAAAGAGCTGTGTTGTGAGATCTGACAAATCAGTCAGTAAAGACCATTTTTCAGGGAGTTGTTGCTTACTAATCAGTTTTCTGGACATTTTTCTTTGTAATTTTGGCGAGGGGCAGTAGTCTGGTACAATGTCTTGTGATGTGCTGCACGTTTTTTTAGCTGGAGGAGGAAAGGAGAATTCCAGATTCAAATCTTGTAAGCTTGAAGTATTTTCAGTCCTCTGGATAACCGAGTCTACTTTAAACTGAGTAATGTCTTCATATTGGTCTATTTCCTTTGAGGCAGTCTTTTCTGTATGCGCTCTAGATGGCAGTGGGGAGGCTTGTGATTCAGATAGCTCTTCATTACTCTGAAGCTTTAAGCATGCATGTATCATCACCGGATCCCTGACTTCTGCAAATAGAGTTTTAGGAGATGAAACTAAAGGATAATCACTATGAAACTGGCCTTTCTCCTCTATGTTTTCTTCACATAGCTCAAACACAATGTCCTCCTCTGAATTAACATCCTCAATATCACCCACTTCTTCTTCCTCTTGCTCAGTCGGCAACTGCAAGCTAACACTATCAGGTGCTAAAACCTGTTGTTCCTCAGGCTTTCCACCTACATCCTCAGCCTCTGTGTATGACAGCTCTTTCTCAAGCTCAGAAACAGCTTCATCCTTACATGGACTTTCTCCGCTGGTTGCCATTTTGGAATCTTTTTCAGCATCTTCTTCAACATCCTGAGGAGTAGTTGCTTGCTCTTGCTCTTTGTTTTCATTCCTGCTGTCACATTTTGACATATTTTCAGCATTCAGTGTCAAATTTCCCCCCTGTTTCCTTTCAGTTTCCCAGTAGGACTCCAGCATACGATCTAAAATAATCTGAAAGGAGTCCACACTGAACTCAAACTGTCTTCGAAGGGAGCTAACAAACCTAAGCCCCACAGTTTTAGCTCTGTTGTTAGACAGTGAGATAAGGCTCCATCTGTCATGCTCATTGAAAACTTTTACCATCTTTTGCACGTATGCCTCTTTCATTGTCAGGCAGGTGATTTTTCTTCTGTTAACTCCACAGGGGAGGAGGTCTCGGAGGCTGCCCAGCACCACCTCCTTAATCACCTGGAAATCCTCCTGCCTGGGCAGCTCCACTCCAAAAATGATGTCTAAATCTCTGTAGCCCAGGCCGTTATCCCTCACCAGGACATGGCTTGCAGTTGCACCGTTAAGGCGTATATCTTTGACCTGGATATCTCTTTCGACCAGCCGATCCTTCACCACACGGATGATGTCTTTTGCTCTCACCTGCAAAGTAGGAAAATTTCCTCGCCCATGGATAGGGATTACCTCAGTCAAAACTTTGTCCAGAGCCCGGATTTGGTCAATTGTTAAGTTGTGGAACCTCTTCTCTGTTTGAAGCTCCATCAGTCTTTTCTGTAAAAAAAAAGAAAAAGAAAAGAAAAAAGAGGCCTAAATTTGAATCAAAATAGCTCACGTAAAGGAACAATGAAAGCTTGAAACAGTAAGCCAGGATAGAAAACAGACTGTAATCTAAAAAAAAACATCTTTTTAGAGTAATGTACTAATGGAGCAGCCTTGGCCTTTTGTCTGCTGTGCAAGCTGCCCTTTTCAAATGGCAAATCAAAACATTTTTTCTTCACACTTTGCCTGTTTTCTCCCTGCCAGTGTCCTGTCTATACACCTTATCCCTAAGATTTTTTTTTTAATTTGTCTCATTTGTTTACTTAAAGGTGCATGAAGACCTGGCGTTTTAATTTTCCTCTGCTCCTCAAGTTACGGGATACATGATCAAAGAAATACAACTATTCTGAAGGTTTTCATCACAGATATATTCACCTTTACATCTTTATAATGGCTGTATCTACCAAGTTCATTTTAAATTAATTCACCACTATGTTGGACTTTTGTGTCAGTGATAAACTCAGCTGGTTTGATACCAGTAGGTGGCAACAGCCTTAATGGCTCAATCAACTGAATGGCATGCATATTCACATAATAAGTGCTAGCTATAATATAAGCCAATGGTAATGCACTACAACCAAATTAATTTCCCAATGTTGACATGACTATTCTTATCCATTGAAACAGGCAAATATAAACATACTGCTATGTTTGTTTCTCAAAATAGATCATGGGATTATATTCTTCAGATGAATGGCACCAGGGTTGACATAATAAACATGTTTGCGTCAAACTGATGCGGACAATAAATATGTGACTAGATGAACTGTAATTAAACATGAATGCGTCTATATTAGAGCCCACCCACAATGCATTGTAAGCCTTGAAAGGGACTTTTTTCAGACAATACATTCCAGTAGCATTACGCACGTCATCAGCTGTTTGTCATGTCACTTGACTTGTCAGTCGTGCTGGATAAACATTCAGTAGTGTGTCGCAAGTTGAAATTCCTTTATGATCATGTGGCAGTTTTCTAGTTTTGCAGCATTCATTGATTTTACAGGGGAAACAACTGTCAGTCTTTGAGTGACCTGGTTAATGCATCTATAAGACACAGGCTGGACATGTCTGCTTATACTGCTTCTGCTCATTACTTTATGTAAAAAGGCTCTTTCATGTCATGCCAAACAAGGCATATCATGCTGTGCTGACTAAACTACATAATATTGATAATAATGTTGCTATTAAACAGCTTGCTTCCAATTTTTGTTCTAATGTCATAAAACGACTTTTTAAAAAAGTGGAGAATCCACAGGGTGCTTTAGAAGACGAATGTCTACTGTACACCAGGCACTTAAGTAAATTTGAAGCTGTATTGCCAACATTTTCCGACTGATATCTCCAGATTTCAAGGGACACCTATTGCGGCAGATAATCTACACTGAAAGATTTTCAAACCTAGCAGAGGCCCAATCAGTCAAGTTAACTGTAAAGGTGTAGATATAAGTGTATGTTTGCAGAATACCACTGATAAGCTTCTTGCAAAAATAAGCCTACTTGAGCAAGTCCATGTCTGAGGCATTAAAATGCACTGTTTTTTTTTAAATAATTTATAAAGTCATTGTAATGGCTTTAAAAAATGGCTTTATTTTAATTAATTTAATTAAATGTAGGCGTAATTACTAAAGCTTGCGAATAGTTTATAATAACCTATTCATTTTTTTTTTAAAAAGTAACAAATTTCACCTGTATAGTTTTCATCCTGACCTGATCGTGCGAGGTATTGTAAACAGCAGCACGTCATCATGTGCTGCTGTTTACAATACAGCAGATGTAAACAGACTGCTGTAAATGGCATTATCGGCCATTAACAGTGTAAATGTGGAGGCAACACATGGCCCACAGCAGCCTCTAGTGCATCTCAGGGGTTACATCAGCTCGGTCCTGCAGCAGGACCGCTCTCCTGCCACTTGGCTTCTTTATAGATAACACAATATGAGTCATACAGCTACTGAATGAAGCATCACTCGTTGGCTCTCCTGATTTTTCCCTGTGCGCAAAAAACGAGTCAAAATGCATCACTGAAGGTGGAGTTTAGGTTGTGAGATTCATAAAATATTCAGTCAGAAACTGGGCATCATAGAATTATATTCAAAAATGATTCAGCCTTTATAGTGATGATGTGAAGCTATATATATATATATATATATAAATATATATATATACAAAACGATAGGCATTTATAAACACTGTCATGATCAGCAACATTTAGCATAGGCCACAATGTTTAGGATATTTTGTCCATCCACTCAACTCAAAACGCGCATGCATCAACTGCGTTAAGTAATACAGTAATTAGTTCAACATCAACACAGCCTACTGTGTATTTTTGTTCGTTTACACTGGTTGCAGCCCACAAGTTGACAGCCACTCTCTATTGGCTAAATGAAAGGTTAATATTTTTTTTTTTGGCTGAAACTATATGCAAGACAGGAAAAACAGTGACATTAAGAGGGATTTAAGAATGAGACATACAGCAGCCGCACAATTTCAGGAAAACTCACCTGGTCTGTAGCCAAATAAAAATGAAAACTAAAGCCAGAGTAGCAACGCAGTCTAAAAGAGAAACAGTGAGATATCCAACAGGTTTATCCGACCCCGCTGGAGAGGTTGATGTTGAAGTTAACACGGACTGTTTCCTCTCAGCACAGGAGCACTGTTTCCATGGCAATCAGGCGTCACGAAATTTACGGTAAATCACGACGCTCGTTGTCTCACTAACTACCAAGTGACAACCTCTCAAGTTTGAAACAAACAAGCTATCTCGGTATCATCCAAACGCATGTTTACAGTTTGCCCAAAGTTTTACTTTTATTTGAGTGCACCTAGCAATATGAGGCTGAAGTACCGGCGTGCCACCGCACTGCCGAGCTGTTGCGGGGTGAACATCACATCAGACGGAGTGAGTCATCCTCTCTCCCCGCCGTGATCCACACCGTAAATCTAATCATCAATCAACCGCTTTCACCGCCCACTACTCAGCCGGTACACCCCCCCACATACACTTTTAACTCACTGTACTCTCACTAGAATACAGAAATTCACGAAAAGGCCGATAAAACCGTCAAAAGTTTCGTCTTTAACGGCTATCGGTTGGTGTTTTTTTTTTTTTTTTCTTCTTCTTTTGATTCACGTTTTGCAGAGGAGGGAGGGAAAGCTCCCTCGTGACGCTGAATGGAATACCGCCACCACGTGACCCTGACGTCATCCGTATTTTGGTAAGACATCAGGAAGTGGAGAAGAAAGCGAAGATCGAAACCCGACAAACTCAAGTTTTACCGCCCGGTTTGGCTGTGATTAACCACGTTTTCGCTTGTTGTGTGGACGGATTCGATCGTGTTGTGCTCGGATTCACAAACAGTCGCGCCAAGATGCCGAACATGGAAAGTATCCTTTAAAATGTGGGGTGAGAAACGTTCGTACGTAACGTTGTGGTGTGTCGCCAGTGTAAACAGGCTTCAAGGCTGAACATAATAGGCGACCAGTCTACTTTGATTTATGTTGCAGACATTTGAAATCGATCGACAAGTGGGTAACTCTTTGACTACAGACACTAGTCCTGTGTTATTTATAAACCTGAAGATGCCTCGGTCAGTCATGCGTCGTAACACGGGGCAGAGCTGGTCTGGAGGCCTTTAGATCGACAATGCATTTAATTGTAAATACCAAACAATTGACTGTCTAGCCCCGTGCCGTGTGTCGGTGCTCTAAATAACAAAGCGAAGAACCCATGTATACTAGCTCCGTATTTAGATATTACCTGTTTTGTTACAACTAACTTCCCTGAAAGTTAACCAGGAACCGCGTTAACCAGACGTAGGTCTCTAACAACAGCAGTAACTGTACAAGCTAGTACAACTTTACTCTGGACTAGCATTTAAATAAACCACATGCCATATATAATTCAAACTTAAACCTGTGTAGGTGAAAAAGTAGGGACCTAAATCCAGTGCTGAATTAGCTAACTGACCCAGGACTCCAGATTCACAGGGTGGTAATTTGGGATGTCTAGTCCAGTTTTTTTCTTCTTTTCAGATTCCTTAATTTAGATACTACTGCACTAAATGGAGTGCAAACTTCAGGGTGCTCCCCTTAGTAAGGCACCAGCTTTACTTGTGAAAAACTGAAGGGGCTCTAAAGTATTCACAACAGGTGATGTTATTTTTCTGTATCTTCTTCATCATGGATAATGCGTAAAATGAGGCTGTTGTTGATGTCTGAATTATGTAGGATGATAAATAAATGCTAAACGAATACAAACGTGAATACATGTCATTTCTGACCAGATTTTTAATTAAAGAAATGCTAGAAATCATAGTGGTATGTATTTCATTTCAAAATCCAGTAACACATTTTTTTTTTCCTGATCATAAATGGCAGATACACAAAAAGGTTACTATTATTATTATCATTATTATTATTGTTATTATTATTACTATTATTACTGAAAAGAACAGTATCTCTCTCAGAGCAGGCAGCAGTGGCTACTTATCACCTACTTTCTTATTCTTATTTATGTTCTTATTAATAGGAATAATAGTAAATAAAAGATAAATCAAGTGCTTTATAGATATAGGTTACAAATGATTCTGACCATGAAAAACTGGAAAAAGGGGAAAAAATCCAGTCAGCAGCTCTTTTGTTTAGCCTCAAGGTCCTTAATCTGGCCCTGCATATATCTGTTTATCTCACTCTTTAGTACCATGACTTATTATCACAGACAAAAAAATGCAAGCATTATATGAACATGATCCTAAGTCTTAATCTGCACTTTTCGAATAATGCTTCACAAGAGTTAAACCAACCAAGCAATAAGAAACAAGCCTTCTGAGGTTTGATATCTACAGTAAATATCGAAACCTCCAACAACTTTTTTCTCTCACCAAAATGAAACACACTGATTAAAAAAAAAAAAATGTCCAGAAATATTTGTTGTTTTTGTATGGACTTTGTCTTTGACTTCACAACACAGAATGTCTCTTCGATTTAAAATTTGCTGCCAAAGAGCTCCAAAGAAATTCAAAGAAATGTGACAAAGAGGAGAAAGCAGAGAAGGCTAAAGTAAAAAAAGTAAGTAACACTTCTAAGTTACGGCAGAACTTTATTCAAGTGGTGTTTGGTGCAGAAAATTTGGTCAAACTATATTTTTGTTGTCTCACCAGGCAATCCAAAAGGGGAACATGGAGGTTGCGAGGATCCACGCAGAAAATGCCATCAGACAGAAGAACCAGTCTGTGAACTTCTTGAGAATGAGCGCTCGGGTAGATGCGGTGGCAGCAAGGGTCCAAACTGCAGTTACAATGAACCGGGTACTTTCTTTTTTGCTTAGGCAAACACTTATAGACTGAAGATTTTGAGAATAAAATGCTTTGGGTGGCATCTCGGTAATGGTCTTTTAATTTTTCAGGTCACAAAATCTATGGGTGGAGTTGTGAAGAGCATGGATTCTGCTCTGAAGTCTATGAATCTGGAAAAGGTAGAGTGTCTTGAACACATGAAATAAAACCACATGCTTATCACAGTGATTTCATTCTTAGCAAAATCTTATAATACAGAGTCATTTTGTTTAGATATCAGCCCTTATGGACAAATTTGAGCACCAGTTCGAGACTCTGGATGTTCAGACGGCCCAGATGGAGGACACCATGAGCAGCACGACAACACTCACAACACCACAGGTGCATTTCTCCGCTCTCCTCTTGTGTTCATCTATGTTTACAGAGACATTAGGATGGTTTAGTTGCTTTATTTTTTGAACCCCAAACCGAACCGCTGGGCTGCATCATATCAACTCTTTCACAGTTTGTCAAAGTCTTAGTCAGACGTTCTGTAGTTCTTCACACATGATGGCATTTCATCACTGTTCTCCATCTAATATGGCATTCCTGTTCGTTTCATGGATTCATTCATTTAACGGTGCTGTCTCCCGATTGGTCCACACCCGCAGATGCACATTGCACTTAAATTTACCTTTATTGATAGCCGTAACATTGTTTTTTTTTAATGATATTTCAAGGTTTTTACGAATTTCCACTCAAATTGAAAATGTGAATAAAAACAGGCTGGATGTGTTTTAAAAACAAACCTATTGACTATGAATCTAATTTGTGTTTCAGAATCAAGTGGACTCATTGATGCACGAAATGGCTGATGAAGCAGGGTAATGCGTTTATGTTTTTACCTCCTCTTTGTGAAGTAATATGAATAACATCGACAGGTTTATGATGGTGTGTGCATCATTTTTTAGGTTGGATTTGAACATGGAGCTTCCTCAGGGACAGACGGGATCAGTGGGTACCAGCGTTGCCTCCGCAGAACAGGTACCCTTCTTCTTCTTCTTCTTTGTCTTCATCTTTTCTCTTCTTCTGTGTTCGTGTTCATCACTAATTCTGGAATATTTTTCCTCTTGTTCTAAGGATGAACTGTCTCAAAGGCTCGCCAAACTTAGAGATCGAATGTAGAGGAGGACGGCAGTGGACTGGTACCGTGAAGCAGAGCTGACACGCCTCTACACTACCTGACATAAATACGCCCAAACACCTCATATGCATATTATGTCTTCTCTGCCCTTTCATGTCTCTGTCAACAGGCCTCTCCATCGTGTTTTTTTTTTTTTCTTTTTCTTTCCCCAAATATAGTGGTTCTATGTTCATAATAAACTCACAGGGATTTCTTGCTATTGTATGGATACCTATGTATATACTAACACAAAAGCTGGTCATATAAAATTGACGTCTTTCTTACAAATGCATATTTACCAATGAGAGGGACTGAACGTAACTATTGTTAAATATGTATAGTTAAGAACCGCATTAATTAAACAGACGTATCAGGTTTTGCCCATTTTGAAAGAACCAATTTCAGCAAGCTTTGGTCAAAGATATGTGTGGAGGTTTTGATTGTTCATATGTGCATGATTGCAGAAAAAAATATACATTTATCTCTTCTTGATATCCGTGTGAGAGCCCCTCCCCCTTACTGGTGAAACAACATATTCTGTTTGATTTCTATATTTTATTTCTGATGTATATTTTAGATATAAAGATACTGAAGATACTGGACAGGTTAGTCCGTGTCTTTGGCTGATCATCTTCATTATGTTCATCGATCACTTGGGACGGGGTTACAGTTTGGATATTAAATATAAGTAGAAAATAAAATTTTATAATACTTTTATGTCTTTGCCCTTCATTCATTTTTCCCATATAAATCTACAGTATATGCCATCTGTAGTTTAGCTCCATATTAAAACAGGACCTGCTAAAACTGTAAACACACAGTAAATGTGAGTTAAGGTTCTGTTATTCATTCACACTTTATTTTAACTTGGATTAAATATAGTGGTGAGTAAAATACACACTAAACTACACAGTAGTGATAGAATAATAACAGGCAATTTAAAGTAATAAAATAATAGAACCGTAAGCACAATTGCAGTCATTAAAATACAAAACAAATGAATCACCTACAACAAAAACAGCTAGAAGTTGAATATGATAGGATTAAAAATGTAAAATGCCCTCAGGATAGAAAAGTATAAATCTGCAATTTGCTCCAAATTGCAGGTGCACAGTGATTAAAGTAGCTTTTCCAATCTCAGTAAAAACATCCAGCGCCTGCAACATAATATAATCGTTTGTGTGTTTGTGTGTGTGTATAATAAAAGCACACCTTAAAAGACAGCGTTGATGTGATACAGGGAGTTGTCAAGACCCGGCTCAAACGACGGACAAATAGGAGAGGACCACACGGGACCATTTAACTTCATATTTATTTTAACTCGTTAAAAGGTAAATGAATGATATAAAGTGCATGAATCGGTATCATCAGTGGTGTGCGTATGGATGAGCGGCAGATGTAATCTTAAACAACCAAAACATAACAAAGCAAGTCAAACCAAACCAGATGATCAGGTAGAGAGAGAGAGAGAGAGACTGATTCCAACAGCTTATATAGCTGAGGAACAGAAAGCTGCCATCAGGTGTGAGCCATCAGGTGATGACTTCCTGTTCCTCAGTTAGAGCCACACCCACACAAGACAGGCCAAACAGGAAGCGTTTGGGGCCGTTCACTCATTATTCATAGAATAAGCAACAGTAATAGCCGAATAAATAAATAAATGAATAAAACCCAGTGTCTCTCATGTCTTACAAAGAGGGACTGAACTGCACCAAGTGATCACAAACTGTTTGACCAATGAATGTGCTGAGAGAGTTAAGTTTTTAATGACTGACATGAAGAACTTAAAGTACCGTAGATTTAACTTAAAGTATATTCAGTATTCGAAAGCAGGTGTGACAGTGCAAACGGACTGGACATGGGACTGCTGCTGATTACGGAACAGGCGTCGGTTTTTTGTGGAGTTAAGTGGCTCGTTTGATGAAGATGATTATTTCTCACCACATGCACGTCCATGCTTATGACTTCTCTCGCCGCTTCCTCAACCCGAACCAGACAAGTGGTCCAAATTAGCGGCTCTCTGACCGTGTCCTCTGTCTGTTGCTGCAGTGTCCCTCTTGGTAATCATAGCTCCCTTGTTGTAGGGTTTGCTTGGTTCAAGTAAATTTCTGAATCTTCCACCGTGTGCCGAAGAAGTCACAGTTATTCCGTCTGCGTTTCCTTTTCTGTGTAGGAGAGGAAACACATGTTTGTGGTAGGAAAATGTTAATGACACTTGTCATAATAGAAAACTGTCATAATATGTGGTTATAATATTGCTCATGTTTATTTGTAGATTATGAATTCATATGAACCTAAACAAAATTATGAAAAACATGATAGACACTGGGTTTTATTTATGCGGCCCTTACTGTTTGTCGCCCCTATATCACACCACCGCTATCTTTTAATGTGTATGTGTGTGTGGGCTGTTTTTTTAATGAGACAGGAAAATCTAGTTTTAGTCACGGTGCTCCTGCAACTTGGAAAAAATGCAGAAGATTTTAAATTCACTTCATTTCTATCCTTCAGCCATTCTTTTTTTTCTATTCCACTGCATTTTACTTTGAATTGTTCTTGTTTTAGCTGATTAATTTGTTTTGTATTTTAATGACTGCAAGAAGGCAATATTATACCTTTTTTTTTTGCCTTTTATTATTATTTTTGTCTATTTATTGTGTTTCTTTTACTCGGTTACAGTAGGTGACACACTGCGTAAAATGTATTTGCTCATATTAAATGAAGGTTGAAAGGATGAATGGATGAATGCAGTTATTACTTTTGGATACAACCCCACAGTTTGGACGCAGCATATTGAATTTGTTTGAGTTTGAAGGTCTGTATGGAAGAAGTCCTGACACAGTGAAGGCTGTTCTGTGTGTATTTATTTTTAATGTTGACTGCCCTCTAGCGGCCTCATTAAGGGACTCCAACACTGCATTAAAACTCGTGCATTAAAATGTTATTCGTATCTTTAACACTTTTCAGGATGCATTACAATACAGTTAGTTTCGTGTGTCATCAAGACAAATAACAACAGCAGCTTTAACATACATATACTTACTTAAGGCTACACTGGTGTGTATTTTGTCCTGTGTTTTGTATGTTAGTGAGGTTATTTAACTCTGATTGAAAGCTACTCACAGTCATGATTTAATCATGATAAAATCGTGATAAAAACCAATGGAAAACAAAGCAGTACTTACTGTGAGACAAAACTCAGGGCACAGTTCCCCTTATTTTCGTCATGTGACTTTGTCGTAAACAGGAAGCAGCTGATCTTGACTTCACTCCCAGCTTCTGCCAAGTAATGAATACAACTGTGGTGTTGAAAACAGATAAAACCCGGAGGCTCAGATTGCTTGAATATAAGTAACCGTTCCACTCAGTCGGGGTAAGTAGACGACACGCTTTCTAATGTCAGGTTAGCTAGCTAGCCGATTAGCTCGGCTAAGCTACTTTACGTGTATTTAAACTGCTTGCCGTGCTAGCTAACGTAGCATTAGCTTAGGTGTTTATCCGAAACCAAGAAAAGAGTTTTAATAAAGAGTGTAAGTTCGTTATATTGTCTGACTGTAATCGCCTCTGGACTGGGATAAATAGGAATCCCTGGCTTGTTCACGCTGAAGTGTTTAAGGTGGCCTTTGTAATGAGATCGTTTTTGGGGTTTTAGCACTCAGGTGAAAATGAAAACATTTGTTTGTCCCGCAGCTGAAGAGGAGCTGCTGCAGAAACAGACTGAAGTCATCTGACCTGCAGCTCGCACAAATACTGTCCGCCGTGTCTGCTGAGGGGGATGTCAGGCACAGCCATGAAGAAAAAGGTAAAAACACATTCTGTATTCACTCTGTGGAGCATCACAGTGGAAGAGCAGAGGTCATGGGTTTTCTTGAAAAAAAAAATCATGTTAAAATGTCTATTAAGTTTTTGGCACTTTTAAGTATTTTCTAAAACTCGTCAATTACTTTTTTTTTTTTTTTTCGTTTGATTGGTTTGAAAATTGTACTGAACGTCCCAGAAACCCTCAGGATAATTTGCAGCATGTATTTTAAGGAATCTCCAATTAATCTTAACACTTTACCATGAAAAATGTTTTGGAAATATACAGTTAAAACATACAGTCTTTTTCAGCTCTGAAGCTATTTAACAAGATCTATAGCACTCACTTTTTTTACTTATAGATATGATATAACTGTATTAATACAACATCATCTAAATTTGGTTCCAAGAAAGTGAAATCTATTAGAGAGCTTAGTTTTCAGTCAAAGATTGTTTGTTTGGGTAACAAATTATGTTCATCAATTTGATTTCAGCAGCACCAATTTACAGTAATACATGTTTCAAATTATTCTTAGGGTTTCTTGGATGTTTTAAGACTGTTAACCCGATCCAATCCCCAAGAAACAAGCAACTGATTAGTTTTAGAATACAGTTGTATAGAATACAGTAGCTCAGAGGGTCAAACTTGTAAACATCATAAATAAAAAAGTATTTGGATTAGAGCTTCTAGGTCCCACGAACTTAACAGACGTTTTCATGCGATTTTTTTTTTTTTTTCTTCCCCAAGAAAATCCACGACATGAACCGTGATGTCCTAGGTGTTTCGGAATGACCCAATAGCATTTTGAGTTTGTTCAGTGGTAATTTGTCAACCTGTGGAAAAACTATGTGAGAAAATTGCAAGGTTGCAGGTTTGTAGTTTTAAAACAGAAATTACAGCTTCAGATCAAATTTAGCAGTGAAGTCACAGAAGATTCACAGATGGAAACTGTGATGCTCACCACAGTTTAACAGGTGTTACCCACATTGTTGGTGACACTTTATGTGACACTTCCACACAGATGCACAAAGACACTTTTCACTTACAAGCGCAAACATGGCCGTGTTGTTGCAGCTTTGTGAAACCTCACTATTAGGGGTCAACCAATATGTTTTATAGCGGCTGAGATCAATTATTAGTGATCAAGGAGACCACTAACCTTTATTTGGAATCAATATACATTTGTAGAAAAATAGAATCTTGGGTGTTAAAATTTAGAACAACACAAACAACCCATAACTTTGTAGAAAAGCCGCAAATAGAAACACTCTTTGGCAATATCTGCTGCCTCTTTCCATCAGTGTTGATTGGCTTTTACTCATGACGCGCAACCAATCAGATACTGACACTGTTCGAGACAACAGAGAGAGGCGGCTCAGAGCCAAAGTAGCAGAGTTTCAATGTGTTTTGTTTAAAAAAAAATAAAAATACTGATTCCGATACTTGTAAAAATGCTGAATATTGGATTAGATTATCCATAATGGGTCGACTCCTAATTGCTATAATAAAACTTGCTTTACTACTTTAAATTCAGTCTGGATCTAATGTGTTGCTTTGTTTGCTTCCAGGTGTTATTGATGGGAAAAAGTGGGTCTGGAAAGACCAGTATGAGATCAATCATCTTTGCCAATTACATAGCTCGAGACACACGTCGCCTCGGAGCTACAAGTAAGACTTAACAAAAAAATACTACATGATGGTCACTGTTTTGATGCTGGATGTTAATCTAACCTGCTTTTGAACTTTTCCTTTGTTCACTGCAGTTGATGTCGAACACTCCCACGTACGGTTTCTTGGCAATCTGGTTCTAAACCTGTGGGACTGTGGAGGGTAAAGTACACGTTATTATTTTAACATATTACCACCTTCGACTGTTCATTTGGGTGAAACTTTCTGTTAATCGTGGTCTTTTTTTATGTTCCTTTTTCTCATCAGTCAGGACACGTTCATGGAGAACTACTTCACCAGCCAGAGGGACAACATTTTCAGAAATGTAGAGGTGCTTATTTACGTATTCGATGTAGAGAGCCGTGAGTTGGAGAAAGACATGCATTACTACCAGTCGTGTCTTGAGGCCATCCTGCAGAACTCTCCTGACGCCAAAGTGTTCTGCCTGGTGCACAAAATGGATCTGGTGCAGGAAGACCAGCGAGATCTGGTGAGCCTGATACTGACACTTAGAACCAGAGTTTTCATGTCTTCAGATTATTATCGTTCAGTTTGATTTTAGGTAGTTTTATAAGTGCATGTGTAGTTTTAGTTTTAGGTATTTACTAGTTTTAGCTTAGCTTTGTTTAGTTAGCGTTTTTCAGGTATTATGAGGAAAGTCTTGAATCATAGAACCTGACATCAAGTATGATTTACAAACAACCCCCTGTGTCCACACTGTGCACTTTATTCTTTCACATTCTGCACCTGCAGTTCTGTATAACATTTTAGTTGCCGTTGCATTATTTATTATAGTTTTTATTTAGTGTTTATGTTTTTGAAAGCTGTCCTTTTTCATTTCAGTCAACAAAATTAGTTCAGTTAGTTCAGTCACCAGTGTTGGCAGTCCTTTCAAATTACCATTCATATCAAGGAATAATTAATTAATAATCCATACATTTATCAACATATTATTACCATTTAAGTGACTGATTTATTGATTGTTGCTGATGTTGGACACGTCTTCACAGATCTTTAAGGAACGTGAAGAGGATCTGAAGAGACTGTCCAGACCTTTGGCCTGCACGTGCTTCAGGACATCAATCTGGGATGAAACACTGTATAAGGTCGGTGATATTATTACATTACACTTGTTATATGTTGAAATTTCACACAATGCAGGGTTTCCGCAGATCCTTAAAATACATTCAAATTGTTTACTGTTAACATTGCTTTCATGTAATGTGGGTAAGTGCGAGGACAAGATCGGACCGGAGAGCAGCACATTTGTTGCCAGCTGAACCTCCTGCAAGAAAATACTCAAATTATGAACATTGCATTTAAAGGATTGGAGTTGCATGATATAAAGCCACCAGCAAACGTCTGCCGTCACCCAATATTGTTCTGTCCTCACATCAGGAGCATCACCAAAGTCCAGCACCAGCACGCCTTTAATTGAATTCATAGTGGTCTTAAAAAGTACTACAATTAACTTGTTGAAACCTGCAGAAACGCTGCTGTAATAAGGTTGTAATGTCTCGCAGGCTTGGTCGAGCATAGTGTACCAGCTCATCCCAAACGTCCAGCAGCTGGAGACAAATCTGAGGAATTTTGCGCAGATCATAGAAGCAGATGAAGTTCTTCTGTTTGAGAGAGCCACTTTCCTGGTAAGAGCAACTGCTTTCACTGACAAATGTCTGGGCAGAAAAAAAAGAAATCGGCTCCATAATGAATGTCTTTGAATGTTGTGTTGTATGTAAATGCAGGTGATCTCCCACTATCAGTGCAAAGAGCAGCGTGATGCTCACCGGTTCGAGAAGATCAGCAACATTATCAAACAGTTTAAACTGAGCTGTAGGTAAGTTCACGCTGCGAAAACATCACCTTTAGGCTCTAAATGTGTTGGTGAGCTACCACATTTTTGGACATTTCATGCTGTCAGGAAAAGGAGGTAAATATTGAAGTAACGGAACAGTTGCAGTAAGGCAGCGCTCTACGCGTCCCACTTTAAAGATCCAACTCGATGTTAATAGTGAGGAGGCAAACAGATCTGTGATCATTTTTAACGTGGTGTGTTGCCCGTTGTATTTTGCTCTTTTCTCTTTATGTATTGTATATTTGTATCTCCCTTGTCTCTTGTAATGTTTTTGTTTTTTGTTGCCTATCTAGGGACTAAGGATGTAAAATATAATAAGAAAATCACCCGCTGAAATTAATTGAGGTGATTCTGACTTTGTGTTTTTGTCATTACAGTAAACTTGCAGCCTCTTTTCAGAGCATGGAAGTGAGGAACTCCAACTTTGCGGCCTTCATTGATGTATTCACGTCCAACACATATGTTATGGTCATCATGTCGGACCCTTCCATTCGTAAGTAGATAATAGAAGAATGAAAGCTCTCAGAAGCTGAGATACCATCACCCGAGACAGAACAAAGCATGTTTTTTTTTTTTTTTTATTTTGTTTTTTTTTTTAGCAAATTTCAATATTTTACTGCACTAATGATAGCATGCTTGAGTTAAAAAACCATTAAAAGAAATAAAATAATATTTAAAAATTTCAAACTAAACCAGCAAAACTGGCAGCTAAAAAGAAGTGTTTTCAGTTGTATTTATTAAGCACGACGATCAGCATTAAATAAAATGTATATGTAATTAGAGGCACTTAACTTCTCTGTTCACTTAACCCTGCCACCAACTCATCTACATACAAAAACACATGGTAATACTTTGTTCTGTCTCGGGTGAAGTTCTCTCAAAAAACGACAGCCTTTTGAGGGGATTACGTGAAGATAAATCTACAAAAATGACGATCAACGCCTTCTTTTTTTACCCACAGCCTCTGCAGCCACTCTCATCAACATCCGTAACGCTAGGAAACACTTTGAGAAGTTGGAGCGGGTGGACGGACCCAAGCACAGCCTGCACATGCGAATGCGTTAGCCTCGTGGATTTGTTCCTGTGGATCCTCTCAGGCAATCAGTCCACAGACCGCAGATGGCATGTTGCGGTCCAGCTCTGAAACACACGAGCAGCCCTGCACCGTTTCTTCTGTATCTTCACATTCAATCACAGATATTACTGGGGGGAAAAAAAAAAAATCATATTTTCTTTGGTCTAATTTCTACAGTGATCACATGTATCTTGAACTGTGACGCATTCTGTTGAAATATTTGTCCTAACTTGACACATTAAAGGAAAATGAATAGTTGTGTTTACTATGAAACCTTTGCTATCAAGGCTCTGCTGGCATTTTGTCCTGTACGCACATTGACTCAATGTAATGAATTGCCGCGATGAAGGATCTGATCTCCAAAAGAGGAGCAGCAGATACTGTCATTTTTAAAATGCATTTTTAAACTATGAACTATATGCAAAATATCCAGTAAAAGAAAGAACCACTTTACATGGAGTGCTGCTTGTCCTTGTCCTTCTGGTGCTCTCCGGTTTGGGCATCACATGACTAGCTGAATGCTGAAGAAATCTTAAGACACTCAAGAGGATGATAAATATTAAAAATACTTCAGTTTGTTTGTAGTAATGGTAAAAAAAGAAGCATATTTGTTTCAGCCTTTAAAGCCTTCATCAGGGCAAGGCTCTAATGGCTGAAATTGAATGTAATATTCAGAATTAAGTTTTCATTAGTGTATAATAACATCAAATTATAAATCCGTGTATCTCTACAGAGGGAGTTTGTTGCCTGCCATCATGTTTGTACAGTAGCGCAGAATGGACTTCCACTTCTTTTGGGGAGGTGGCGTTCAGCACTGAGGTGCATTATTGTCTCCTACTATGAGCGTGGACCAGAGTTAATATCCCCTCAACTAAAAAGCTTGGAACGGACAAAACAAACCCTGACTCTTAACAAAGGTGTTATTTGCAGGCACCGTAGGAGAAGGCGAGGTGAGGGCAGAGCAGTGCAATCTGCAACTTCACCACTAGATGCCACTAAATATTACACACTGAGCCTTTCACTGATTTATGCCTCATAACGAGTGAACATAAACAGATATATGCTGAACAACAAAAGAAACACAAGAATGGGTCTAGAAGTATTTATGGTCATTTGTTACAATATCTTCAGTTCCATTTTAGTATGGTTTTATTTCTTGTTAATTTGCAAAGCCTTACTACTCATATGGCAACGATAACTTGTCACTGTTATATTTTTATTACAAAATCTTGGTTGTTTAGTATATATGAATTACATATTTAGTTTTTGTGAATACTGCCACCCTGCTTTCAGATGAGATCTGTGTGTCACTGAGGCACCAGTTGTCCTGTACAGATGTCATGTGGTGGCAAACGTTTCAAGCGGGAGGGGGTTGGTGTTGTGTTTGAGTGTGACTTAAGGGGGCTGTAAGTGCACCTGTTGCGCAAGTTGCACATAGTTGACAGCAGTTTATGGCGCTGCATATGAAAGCGCAGCGCAGTCGGTTCATTTCAGTGAATTTAACAACACAGGCAGCTGAGCATAACACAGAGCTGGGTTTTCTTCTTCTTTTTTTTTTTTTGCCAGGAGCTCATTTAACACTTTGTCATGTGATGGTTTTATATGTGAGAGTCTTTTTAGAGCCAAACACTAGGAATATTGTCTGACAGAATATTTTTAGCACTGCTCATAAAAATCCCATAAAACTGATGGCCAGTGGCAATTCCTTTTCAACAAGAGCATCAAGCTCTCAACATATTCGGACTGAACTTTTGAAAATGCACAAAATGTTCAGGATTATTCATGAAACACACAAACATTTATCCTATGTGATGCCTGAATCAACACAGCTCTCAAAGCTCAAAATAATTCCCCTGAATCTATATGTACATACTGCATTTACCCTGGATGACTAAACACTCAATCCAACTATACAGATATATTTTGATTTGCAAACCACGAATGACTAACCTCTTCTTTTTGATCTCAAGTTATATTTAGGCAGTGACTGAGATCTGCGTGTTCTGCCAAAACACAGATAGTTGAGTCTGTTAAAAGCTCAAATGTTTCAAATCTGATACAAAAAAACATGCTTTTCGACCAGCCTGCAGCAGGTTACTGGAGATTTGTCCACAGCACTTCATCCCACCCACTCCTTCGGGGCTGTGGTTGATGCACTCATTACCTCCTGCCTCTTTATTACGGCCGGCTCTGCCGCTGAGGCATTGTTCCAGCAGCGCTTATCGACATTGCTCATGTGGTTGAGTTGTATCCTGGAATGCAGAGGCTTGATAACTGGAAAATCCCCAGTCTCTCAGTTCAGAGAGTGAGTCTGCATAAAAGAAGTGGGAGTAAGTGAATGCAAACAAAGACATAACAACTCCCTTTTTCAATATAAAACCGACAAAGTTAATTGTATAGCAAAAGAAAATACCTCACAATTGAAGTTCTCCTTAAGGCAGAACTGAAAAATATCTATTTAAAAAAAAAAAACAACTGCAAAACTACATGGCTCAGTCCGTCAAAAAGTGGAATGTATAATTAGAGTGAGTGACTCAGCTTGGAATAAATTCATTTTCAATGCAAGAACTTCTCTTAAAACGCTCTTTTAAAAGGCAAAGTAGGAAAGGAAATGTCAGAAGTTTGTTATGATAATATTAGCTCCTGTGACTTTGCCTCATAATATGTATGATTCATGTCTATCCTGGAAAATAAGAACACTGGAAAATAATGTGTTTGTGTCTGTGAACTCGAGCAAATCACTTTCGACCATCTCTCCTTGGACTTTTCTCCCTGGAGGAGCAGCAAGAAACAAGGTGTGCAGGGCCAAAGCACAATGTATGTCAAGAGGACTGAATCCCTCTGCTTATGCAAGGTGTTTACAGGAGGCCAGAAGAATAAAACTGCCAGTAGATACAAAGATTTGAAGCTTTTATCTTATCTTTCTATTTGAGTGCTCCAGTTTTAAGATTATCCTCAACTAAGCTTTTGAAAAACCATAGCCATAAAGTACCAAAAACCACAATCATGTATCAGCTCAGTGTTTTTGAAGGGAAAAAAATGTTTCATTTCAACATTTTTAGATAGATGCATATCAGTGTTATAATGTTTTTTAAAGCTACAGTAGGCAAAAAAATCAGCTACATTTGAAAATGCCTATGGTTCTCCAGCAGCTCTCTCCTTTCTGTTGTAAACATCAACTCATGTTCACATCACGTGTTGAAAATGGACAATGCGATGCGGTTTCATGCTGCTATGGAAAAGTGAAGCCAAAGTATCACGGTTAGGGGAATAGAGTCTGCGAAGTAGAGACTCATCTGATGGAGACATGGCAGCGATTGGTCATTACAACTGTCAATCACCCGTTTTTTCATCCCCCTCTCTAAAGTCTGAAAAGACAGTCAAGAGGAGGTTTAGAAGTCTAGTTTCCACTCAGATCACTTGAATTACAATACGCTGGAAGATTATTCTGGAATTTTAGCCTAATGCAGCTAAAAATATTTCCTACTTTACATATTCCTAATAACATTTTCAGTGTGTGTCTTTAATCACATCTTTGCAGACTTTTTCTGTATTAAACTAAGCCCTAGTATCATTCCCTAAACCTAACCTCTAACTAAGTGCTGTTAGTGGCTAAACGTACCTTAAAAATTGTAAAAAAACATTTAAAAAACTGCTTACTGAAGCTTTAATATACGGTGGCGGTTTTCAGCTGCGTCTCTCAGAAATTATGTTCATATCTAACTATTAAGTAATTTTTTTATGGTTATGTTTAGCCACTAACAGCACTTGGTTAGTGGTTAGGATTAGGGAATGTTTCCAGGGCTTGGTTTAATATAGAGAAATTCTGCAAAACAGGTGATTGGCAGCTATGTTGACCAATTGCTGTCAAGAGTCTCTCAGATGAGCATCTACTGCTGCAGACTCTGTGGCTACCAAAAAAGCAACATGGCGGCTCCCCTGATTTCTACATTTTGGCTTCACTTTTCCTTACTGGCATGAAAGGTCATTGTGTCGTCCATCTGTATATATAGTCTATGCTTGGCACAGAGGGGATAGAGCGGCAAGAGGAGGTTTTCTGTTCCACATACTGTAGCTTTAATGGTAATATTTTCACCAAGCCACCACATAATGTTAACTAAAGCACTTCTATTGCCTAAATCTCAAAACCTACAGGAGTCTGGATGTGAACTCCAGTCTCTGGTGGCAAAAGCCTAGGTTTTGTATATCCACCCTCCTGCCTGTTGAGGAAAGGTAAAAAAAAATAAATAGTGGATCCTTCAATGACAAATTCCACTGAGATCATACACAACTGTCATTTGCAGAAATGTACATGGCAACATTTTTTCTGACCTCTGGGGTTTATTGGATTTGGCAAAGATTTAAAAAAAAACTCAGAAATGCTTTGATATAGCAATTTAGTCCAATATTGGTTTGATCAGGTTTATTGACAGACACCACTTTACACACTCAACTGATAAAACATCCTCCCGATGGAAGTAAAAAAAAAAAAAAAAAGCATCTCACGAGATGGTAAAATTTCCTTTTTTGTTCAGTTAATGTTTTGATAAGGGGCTCATTTTGCCTGCTTCGTCGACTGTCTCTGCACCTCCATCCATGTCGTCATCTGCCACAGCTCCACAGTCTGTATGATTCAGCTGCCGCTCCAGCAGAGTGATGCGCTGCTTCAGCCGCTGCTGCGTGTGTGTGTATTCATTTAGTAAACGGGAGAAACGAGTCTGCAGCGTGTCCAGAGAGGACTCCAGCCTCTCCACCTTATCCTCAGTGTCCTCTTTCTCAAGCCCGCCTCGCTCTGCATTCTCATCCAGCAGACCCTCCTTCATCAGGATCTCGCGACCCCTTTCCTCCAGAACAGTCTTAGCATCTGGATACTCCGTCACTGCCTCCATCAAATCGTCCTTAGAGAGGCAGAACAGATCAGAGTAACCCAAGCTGCGGATGTTTGCAGTCCTACGATTTCCCATTTTACTGCCCTTTATGTTCAGGATGCTGATTTCCCCAAAGCAGCTGCCAGCAGTGAGCAGAGCATACTGTGTGACCCCATCATCAGCCACCACAGCCAGCTTCCCCTCTTTAATGATATACATCTCCTTTCCTATGTCCCCTTTCCGGCAGATGTAGTCCCCTGGACTGAAGACCTGTGGCCGCAGTTTGAGCACCAGCTCCACCAAAAGCCCAGCCTCACAGTCTTGAAAAATCCGTACTTTCTTCAAAGTCTCCAGATGTACATTGATAGCAATCTCAGCCCGCAGCTTGTTCGGCAAGTTCTTTAGCACTTCCTGCTCATCGACTGCTTTCTTATTGGTCCAGAGGTAATCAAACCATTTAATGACACGTGTCTCCAATTCCCTGCTGACTTTGCGGAAGTGCATGTAGTGTTTTATTGCATCAATTCGAGCTTGAAACTCAGCACGGGTGGCATTCATGTTGGCAATCATAGAACCAACGTTTCCCACGATAGTGGCAAAGATCAGCACCCCAACAAGAAAGTCAAAGACAACAAAGAGGTACTCTTCATCTCGCACAGGCGCAGGCATCTCTCCAATAGTGGTAAGAGTAAGGGTTGACCAGTACAGACAGTAGACGTAACTGTGTGTCAGGGAGGAGAACTCCGGTTTGGAGCTGTTTGGAAACACCCAAGTGTCTGAGCCCAATCCCAGGGACTTAGAGATAGCGTAGTAGATGCAGGCATTCCAGTGAATGATGACCAGGATGTAAAGTACCAGGTTGCAGATGCGAAAGATGTTGGGGTAGTTGGTACGAGTCTCAGTGCGGTCAAAGAATTCAAACATGCGAGGAAAGCGTAGCAGGCGGTTGAACCTGAGTTGTGGCGTGTGGATGCCGGTGGAGATGTAAGCCAGGTCAGTGGGCAGGATGGACAGCACGTCCAGCTTGAACTGTAGCGTTCGCACATAGCTGTCTCGAAGCTTGGCGTGATCCTTCACCAGCAAACCTTGTTCCAGGAACCCTGAGACAAGAAAAACAGATCATAAATCAGATCCACCTCAGTTCACTCTTCTGTTTGATGTTTACAAAGCAATTTATATCATCAGATGAAGCCCAGCGGCATAAGAAAAACTTATGTTGCCGTAAATATTTTATTATCTAAGTCCCCCTCCACCTGAAAACATTATTAGTATTTTTCAGTGTTTGTTCACTGTAATCTTTGACCATCACTGTGCAGTTTTTTGACATTCATCTTAAGTTTTTTTGTTCCCACCAAAAAATCTGAATTTAAGGGGTGGAACTACCAGCAGGGTTTGTGACTTCGTGGAACTGTGTTTACTGGGTCACCAAATGTTAGAGTAAGATTCATAACAATGATATGATATGTGAATTCATTTTCCGAATTAAAATAGAAGAAGAGTTTGTAAATGTTGACATTTCCAAAGCAATGTGAAATGCTGAGGAGAGGTCTCATTCGAAGATGGGACAAGACAAAAACAAAGTAAAAGAAGCAAAAGGACAAAAACGACGTTAGCGATGTAACGAGATGAAAATCATGTAAAAGATGAAAACTATGTAAAAGACGCAACGAGATGAAAACTAAGTAAAAAAGACTCGTAACTTTAGATCCTAAATGTTTCAATCTATAAGAGGTTCCTCAGTAAAGTATTAATATTTAAAACATTTAAAACAACAGTCTGCAGACTTTTCTCTTTTATTTTGCTTCCTGCCTCCTGTTTTGGTTCACTTTTCTACATTGTTTCCTGGACTTACAGCAGTCTGAGCTCTTCTGGACATGCGAATGAGGAATATTTATTGTGGAAAATGACTGTGCTCGTCTCAAAGCCAGATGCTGCATTTGAAATAGGTTACCTGTGCGAAGACGGACGCACGTGTCCATCAGGTACACCGTATCAGAGAGGTAGTCCAGCACCAGCCAGCAGATATAATTGCCGACCTGCAACTTGTCAAAGCAAGCCCTGTGTGTAAAAATGAATAATGAGTCACAGCTGGAGAATTTGAGACGGACAGCAGATAAATCCAGTCCATCCATCAACTGCTCTGAGGCTGCAGGCCCTTAACAGCAAACAGTGTAATGTTATTACCTCGCCACAACAAGGAACCAGTTGTAGAGGACCGTTATGGCGATAACAAACAACCAGCGGTAGTATGCATTGTCCGATGGAGACACCACAAAAAAATCCCACTTTTTCCTGAAAGCATGGAGAGATTTTAAATAATAAACTCGGGGGAAAAAAGAAAGAAAGAAAGAACGTGGCTGTTTCCATATTTCTGGTCACTGTGTAATTCCTATCAATGTGTATCAACGTATACTTACTTAAAGATGCCTTTGGAGTTGCTGTCACTGCCGTCTGGTTGTGTGTTGCTGGTGCGACTGGGGGCGGTTCTCAGCTCAGGACCTCGAAAGCGCTCCAGGAAGGAGTCGGGCCGCTCCTCCTCCTCCAACAGACTCCTGTGTGCCCACTCCCTCAGCCTCACCACCAGACTCACCAACCTGACACACACGACCAGGATCACACAAGGAGCCTTTCACATGTTTGTCAAATCAGCCCTGAATCAACTGGAGCAACAGTCGATGTATCACGCGGCACGATCATTTTTATATCGGTTTCATATTATTAGTACATAAAATACATCATTTTAATCTTGTTACATCTTTTACAACTGAGGCCTTTCTTCTACATTTCACATGGCTTTCACGAGGTTCTTATCGTATCGTAAGTTGGCGACTCAATAAAAACAGCACCACGACCCGTTTTGTTTTATTAAGTTTGGGAAACGCGGTTCTACTGAATTGCCTCCTTTTGTTTTTATCACCACTAAGTCTCTTCTTGTAATTCCTAATGATTCTTTAATGTTTTCTGAACGTATTGTTTTCATCATCGCTGTATATTACAAATGAGGCCTCTGCTTCAATATAACCCAAGACTTAATAAAGGTTAAATAAAAGAAATTAATGAAAAGTTTAGAGAGATGATGATGAATACAATTTAGATCAATTTTCGGTGTTTATTCATTTCGGTGTTGATCTACTGCCTCCCTGATCCCACGCGGTGGATGTCAAGAAAACTGAAAACAGACACATGCAGATTCTACACAGAAAAAAAGATCTTTGAAGTAAGAAAGCAAGTTTTCTGCCCACGACTATATATTGTCGAGTACTTTTATGTATTACGTATGTATGTTTCTCCTGCTAATTTTAAACCACTATGCTATTAGAGGACAGGGGGGAGGATGGTTATAACACATCTTTAAAAAGTGTTACAACCATCCCCTTACATACAACTAAGTATATGTTATTGACTTTAGTTTTACAGACACACGAACACACACACAGCAGTTTTAAAGGTCGAATGTGTTACAACATACTATTACGAATGAAGCATTGCAGTGCTACAGAGATGTCCCACATGACAAATCAGTGAAAATAAAATGCAGCATTTGACATTTCCTCTCATATTCATATTTTTTTTTCCTTTTCGAAGCAGATCGCATGATGCGGCCACTGTTTTTGCTTCTTTCTCTGGGTTTTACAAACCACTGCAGAGGAACTGCACTCACGAGGTCTGTGATATTCTTTGATATCCATTTGAGATTGAGATGAACTTTATTGACCTCAAAGGGAAATTCAATAGTAGTTTAATTTAATTGAGTTTAATTTGCAGTATACAAATGTATGTACCTTACATAAAGGTTTGAGAGTTGTTGATCAAAGTGAGATACAGGTGCCGAAGCAAAACTCCCACCAGAAAAAAAGTAATTACTTGTTTCTGTCGTGTGAAAGGAGCTACACCACAATGCTTCAGCTTCTCTGATGATGAAAGACATAATGCAGTCTGCTCGTCACAGTTTTACCTTGAGATAGCTCCCCTCCTTTGAAAAGAATTTCGTGAATGGCCTCCATGAGGGTCGAGAGCTGCGACTCTTTGTAGCTCTGAGGATGTGTCGTCACAGACAGATTGGACCCTGGAGGGGGGGGGGGGAGGATGAAAACAGGCCAAAAAAGACACACATGTGAGCATTCACTTTGTTGTACTTTAAATCTTTCTTTTCTCATTTTTTCACCTGCTAAGAATACTCTCGGCTCTCTCGATCTCCTCCTCCAAGGTGGTCTTCACTGACAGATTGTGAGGTGACCGGTCCCTCTCCGCTGCGTGGCCCGTCATCTTCACATGTGACGGTGTAAACAAATGTCACGGCCCCCTGTGCAGATGTTCAATGCATGTCTTAACAGGAGTGTTCATGGTAATTTCAGGTGACTGAGAGAGGGAAGTGTTTTTTTTTTTTTTTTCACAGGGACTCTCAGTGTTTGTGGTGCGTAAAACAGATTATAGTCAGGGGACCTGGGCTCGACTGGGACTGTCTACCACGGTCCCTCACCTGGACCGTCACACAGCAGGTGGTTACCGTGGCGACTGGGGCGACTGAAAGAGGAAGTCAGTGCGGTGACATGAAATGGTTTATTTGAAGCACTTCTTCAGGAGGTGAAACGTGCCATGTGGTGGAAGTTCACCCAACATCCATCCATTAGGGCCACTAACACACTTTGACGAGCAGATGTGTGACGAGGTGTTTAGACAACTGTTACCGCTGTGTGTGACTAATTGGTGGATCATTAAGGAACACACACACACACACAAAGGCCTGAAGCGCTGTGGCTCAATGATCCAATCAGCTGCTCTCCCTCAGGAGCATCATCACTTAGGAAACCAAGGTGCTGCCTACAAGCAGAGTGCGTAGTGTGTGTCTCTTAACTTAAAATCAATTCACTTCAGCGTACTAGTGATGTAACCAAGATATTTGTGTACTGGGGTGGAATACATTCATTTTTTCATTCATTCATTCATTTTCTGTAACCGTTTAATCCTCTGGAGGGGCTGGAGCCGATCCCAGCTGAGATCGGGCGAAGGCGGGGTTCACCCTGGACATGTCGCCAGTTCATCGCAGGGTGGAATACAATGAAGTATATACGAAAAATAAAGTTTTCAAAAAGGAATAAATAAAGGACAGATTTGCATTAGATTTTAAATTAAGATTAATTCATGGAAAACTTTTATTTCTGTAATAGGCACCAAACTGAAAGGATTTTGAGAAATATGCCAGAAGATTGTGAAAAAAAATCACAAAATCAGAAAACAAGGCATTGCCCCTTTTTGAATGATCATTAAACTGTTGTAATGTCATGACCAGAAATTTTCCCTACGGTCGCATATGGATAATATTCTCGTTGGTTTGAAGCAACTCGGTATGAACGGTGAATAAAACAACCTGTTTAATGACATAGGGAGGTATCTTTACAAGCCATCTCTCATGCACAATGTTTACAACTTTTTCTATATTCTTACCGTCTTTTTGTCTATATGAAAATAAGCAAATATGAAAATAATAATAAAAAATACAATTATGACTATGAGCTGTCTGTAAAGAATAGTACCTCAGTTTGCACACACGTTAGTTCTTACCTTTAGTTTCCTTCAGTTACTCCAATAAAAGCCTCACGGTGACTTCACACAGTTTTCCTTTCCTGTCCATTTCCAGTGACCACAAAACCATGAAGCCACATGCAGCTCCCTGTAATGAAACAATTACATGTCAGCCTCTTTGACTGATATGAAACATTTTCTGAGCTCCTACTTCATGTGCTCCCTCCTCCACCTCCTCCTCCTCTCTCCTCCTCTCTCCTCTCCTCTCTCCTCTCTCCTCTCTCCTCCTCTCTCCTCCTCTCTCTCCTCTCCTCTCCTCCTCTCTCCTCTCCTCTCCTCCTCTCTCCTCTCTCCTCCTCTCTCCTCCTCTCTCCTCTCCTCTCCTCCTCTCCTCCTCCTCTCTCCTCCCACTGATCTGCTCCTGAGCCAAGCTGTGACATCACACACACACACACACGGAGCTGACGATCTGTTTCCACTCGGCTGATTTTTGGCGCCGCATCAGAGAAGAAGAGCGAGAGGAGAAGGAATAAAGAGCAGAGGGAGGAGGGGAAGCGGTTACAAAACAACCTGATAAATAACCAGATAAATAACCAGATAAATAACCAGATAAAGAGACGTGCGAGGAGCAGACGGAGGAGCTGTTTGC
>JAPQRN010000007.1:11019846-11043442 GCA_037367275.1 Coranthus polyacanthus
AGAAGAAGAAGAAGAAGAAGAAGAAGAAGAAGAAGAAGAAGAAGAAGAAAATGATTTATGATCGTCTATTATGAACGCGACACACACTCCGGGGCAGCAGGTGGCGATAATGGCCGATAGGTTGACGTTGTGCGTCAGGAGCGTGTAAAAATCCCAAAAGAAGAGGTTTGCTACCATCAAAGCTGTTTGGCTGAGCGCGGATTGACCGCCTTATTTTTTTTTTACCAGTGTGTTTTTACATTAAACAAAATAAAGACTTCAACTACTCCGGTTGTTGAGGTTGTGATATGACTGCGGCGATGCTGAGGTAAAAAATGGGGGCCAAAATCTGTTTGTTTACCCTTGAATGTAACAGCGAGCTGTGTTAGCAACTAACGACTGTGTAGCTACATCAGCTAACACCTATAGCTTTAGAAACATATATATTACAGTGATTCCTGTTGAGGTAGTAACTCCTTAGCCTAGAATAAACATTTATAATCCTGCCAAGGAAGCCGGTTAGGTACCGTGATTTTAATTGGAACAATGCATTTTCTTGATGCAATGTTTTCTAGCTAATGGTGTGTAGCTTTTGCTACATTGAAAATAAACTCACTCAGTGTGAAATTAACGCTAAAGGTTCTCCAAAGTAAAACCACTGCAATCTAAATCAGCCGCCTATACATCACGTTGTTTTAAAACTGAAACGTAGTACCCTGTCAATGCGGTATTTGTTTTTCGTATTCTAGCTAACATTGAATGGATATTTCCAGGTGTAGCTGTCAGACGAACCATCACTTCAAATAAAATTTTCTTAGCTATTTATATTATCAGTACCTTTTCTTTTCACTGTAGCACCACGCCCAGCAAGCTGAATCTACTGGTCAACAAACTGCACAACTTTTTGGCTCAATCTGCTGTGGAGGACAGCAATGGTACACCAGTCTCAAACGATGCTGAAGGTACAACTTCTGATTAGTTAGATCATGAATGCTGAAATGCTGAAGATGAGTACATACAACACAAAAGTAGATATGCATGTCCTAGGCTACTTAGTAAGTTATTCTTCTGTGTGCAGGATCAAACATGAGCTGTTATGGAAATTCAACAGGCCATTGTACGACAGAGGTAACTGAACATTTGTGTCTTTTTTAAAATGGGTTTTTCCAGGTAATGTAATGTTTTTTTGTAATTAAGATAAATAACAGCTGAGAATTGGAAATTTTACACTTGCAAAGTTGTATGCTGTAACAAGAATGTTGTATGAAGCATACAAACTAGTTGTCTACATCCCTGGAGTTTAATAAAGTCACTGTTCATCTTCACAATTTTCAAACATTTTTACAAAATGCCATCGATTACTACTAGTAAGAAACTGTCTTGCTTTACAGACAGAAGTGGGTAACAAATACTCAAGAAGGTGAGTTTCTGATTATAATTTTGTGTTACACATGTAGATACTATAATTTGAATATATGTAGATGTGCAGAATCATGACAGTGTGTTCCAATATTTCAATAACAGCAGACCAACTAAGATGTGTTTAAAACTTCCACATGAACTTTAAAGTTTTGTTATTCATTTTGGATTGGCTGCATTGATGGATAAAACAAGAGGTTAATACAAATGGTAGATGATTTTGCATTGCCTCTATCCTGTGCCAGGTTAATCCTGAAATACAAATCTTTATCATCTTTCACTGCCATCATTCAGTGGCAAATGTTATATAGCCTGTGTGATTTATACCCTTTGTTATCTGCTTCACTGTTTTTACAGAAAACCTTTAGTTGTCATAAAGCACTCTGGACTTGATGAGTCTGGGGATTCAAATGGAAGCGAAGATGTGGATATACCGCTTAGTGCAAGTGGACCCCTTGATGTCAAAAGGCTACCAAAAGGTAAGTTTAATCATGGATATATGTAATGACAATTACTTGTAGATTTAGAGTGATGATTTGGATATCATGGCGACTCAGGCCAAGAGGGACCGGGATCTAGTGTGGTGCAGTAGTTGTTATTGTAAAATAGGTGGTTTACAATTAACATTATCATGCACATGTGTAGATCATGACAATCAATTGTGAAAATTATTGACGATGTGTGTGGGGAAAAAAAAAAATCCGCAAAGCGGTTTAACAAAGTCTTACAGAAATAAAATTGAAGCAGATTATATTTAATATTTTAATTTGTATTGTGCACATCTGTGTTAACATGACAGGCCATTACTGCCACCAAATTTCAATAAGAGAATGTAATGTAATAGCATATACATAGATAGATGTTTAGTGCTGATAAATTATTTTCCTTTTTGTCTACACAGGCACTGTACTGGTCAGACCTGAAGCAGCTGATAATGGAAGAGATGATTTCAGGGGTCCAGAGTTTCGTAGCAGGAAATCTGGTGTCCTGCGCAAAGAGTTTTCAAAAAGACGTGGAGGTCAGTCGCCACTGTACAGTATGTCATCTGCCCTTCACTTTTATGATTACTCAGGCAACTTATGCCTTGAATACTAGTGTAAAAGTGGTCACTTTGGTGCGTTCAGGTTGTCACGGTAAAGGAGTTTCCCCTGTGGTGATCTTGGGTGGCTCAACAGCACGATATATTAGTGCAGTGAATATTACTGTGGTGGCCTGCCAGAGTCTAATTTGCCCCACCACATTTTCATAAAGAACTGATAATATTTTCACACATCTCATAACATAAATGACCACTAATGTTGTGTTTTGTACCATTACTGTAGCAAAGCATCGGAGTAAAGCCAGGCTTACTGCATGGTTGCATCCACCAGCGGCTCACTGAGTTACTGTAGTGAGGCAATTTTAACTCATTTTATTTTCTCAGTTGCAGAAACTCCTGCAGGTTAAAATACATTTAGTGCTGACAGACTCTAAATCACTAGGAATGAACAGCTGACGTTCACTAGCTTAGCAACAATAATGTTAACAATGGTTAACGTTTAATGGTAATGGTTGACCTGTTAATAGCGTGGTATTTTAGTATTGTGGTTATTGCGACAGCGGTCTGGTCAACAAATTAAACTCTGACTGCTTAAGGCAAAAATTCACATTATGAAAAACAACTTCATTAGTCAAAGCACACTGGCAGTTCACATCACACCGTGTTTAAATGCTTGTTCGTTATTTTGATCTAAAAGAGCTGCTGAAATGCTCTGACTTTCAGAAGATTCTGCTCCCGTTCTGTGCAATGTCGCAATTTAATATTGCAGATTATGGTTTAAAGATTAAGGATTTTGGGATCATGAATATTTGTGTTTCCTGTAGTCTTATTTGCAGATACCTAATCAGGAGGTATTGAATTAAAGTGGATACTAAACATGACATTCTCTTACCCATTAGGAACTCATCATGCCGTATTCTGACATTTCTGTTGCTAACGGCAGTGCTGTCATTTCATAGGGGTTGAACACATGGGCATTGTCAGTTGCACTGCATGTGGTCGGCAAGTCAACCACTTCCAGAGAGATTCCTTCTATCGGCATCCGGTTCTAAAAGTGCTTATTTGTAAGGTGAGTCTGTGTATTGTAAGTCACACTTCATTGTTTTCTGTGGGTTTTTGTCAAATAAAAGTATCTGTGTCTTCTGAAGATACACAGAACTCTTTGTTTTAGGATGCAGCCAGGTGCACACGTTACACTCGAGGTCAGGATGTGATAGCTGCATCAGCCCACACATTTCACACATACCACTGAGCTGAATAACCAGATTAGTTGCCTTGTTATGTTCACTCATGCTGACCATCTCTCCCTCACATACAGCTTCACTTGCAGACTGTCATGTTATTATACAATATGTGGTTATACGTACAAGCCATATTGACCTGTCTCTACTTATATATCAAAAACACTCAAACTAGATTTGGGTCAGTTTTTTGGTTTTGCTGGTCCAGTCCGGTGTAGGAGCTTAAACCCATTTGATTTATGCAAACCGGCTTAACCGACATTTGTCATTATGACAAATTAAAAAGTGGCGTATATCAGCAATCTGTGCCAACGGTGCTAAATCCAATGACCGAGGCAATGATTTAGCTGAAAATATCATGTAGTACCAATTATTTATGAAGGCATCAGACTGTACTTCAATTAAAGTTTAACACAACTTATTTCATTATCAAGAAATTGGCCTTTTGTTTTCTCAAGATAATGAAATAATAAACTTATAATAAACTGTACATTTACATTGCATGTACAAGTCTATGATATTTGGGAAATTGGGTCAAAATAATTCAAATGCTTTGTCAAACCTAATTCTTGAATTAAATATTTTGTTTTCTTTAGTGGTGCTACAAATATTACTCGAGTGATGACATCAGCAAGGACGGAGATGGAATGGATGAGCAGTGCAGGTAGGATTTATTGTACTTTTTACTTTTTTTATTTAGTTTTAGTTCAGCTTTTCTTGACCACCTGTATTGTCTCTTCTCTCCGCCTCCTGCAGATGGTGTGCTGAAGGAGGACACTTAATCTGCTGTGACTTTTGTAGCAACGCCTTCTGCAAAAAGTGCATTCTAAGAAATCTGGGAAGGAAGGAGCTGTCTGGCATCTTGGAAAGTAAATGGTACTGCTATGTCTGCAGCCCAGAGCCCCTTTTCAACCTGGTGATGGCCTGTGACAGCGTCCTTGATAACATGGAGCGTCTGTGGCAACAGCAGCGCAAGAGGAACCGAGCAGAGCCGGAGAAATCTGGACCGCAAAACGTTCCTCTGGATAAATGGGATCACACCGGTATGGATGGTAACGTTCTGTTCAACTATAACACTCTACAGATTTCAAAGGATCTCACCAAAAAGGCCAAACATTTAGTGGACTCAACAAACACCTTAAACCGAACTTTTGTCAATTTCATTCACGCTGTGACTAAGAACAAACAGACACCTACTGTTCGCAGTCTGTATCTGAAGGCCTTTTTGTCAGTAGTGAAAGGCTTAAGAAAATCTCTTACATCCCTGGAGGAAAGCCTAAAGGAAGAGTTCAGTGACCTGGACTTGTTGAACTATTGGGAAAAGTTAGTCAGTGTCGATACAAACTGTGATACACAACCTGCAACAGAAGCTGACACAGAGCTTGATCTCTCTGATGAAAGATCCTTGAGTGACTTGCAGAAGTTGGCAGCTGAACATTTGGAGGATGATGATTCAGACTCAAAGGGCTTAACAGATGGCATTAAGTCTTTCTCCCCTGGGGTGGACATGAATTCCCCTTCCGATACTGCCAGACAAAGGACACAAAAGATTATCTTGAAGCCTTCTGAAAGCGAGGTCAGCGTCACTAAAAAACTAGTTGTAAAACTGACACCAGTGCCTGTGGAGCAGGAGCAGACACGCTCTGATCCCCCAAAGATGAAGCAAGACGTGCACATGAGGGCTAAGAAATCCATTGGAAAAGTAGAACCAGGAGATCAAGAGTCCGGTGATGAATGTGCCAACAGCAACATGAGCAATGACACCTCTGGTGCTTTGAAGGAATCTGCACATGTAGAAGAGGAACAAGGCAAAAGGCGGTCTCCTCGTGTGAAGACGACACCTTTACGTCGCCCAAGTGATGTCAAGTCCAAATCCTCTCCTTCTACAGCGGACAGTGACAGTGACTCGGACCCAGATGAAAACCCTAGCACTTTACCCGCTGAAGATGCTGAAGAAGAGCAAGGTCTAAGCAGAGCAAGAGACGACTCTGACTCAGATGAAGTCCCTGCAGCTCTGCTTGAGCGGGCGGCCATGACACAAAGCTCTGATGATCCCCAGAGTGACGATGAAACTGAAGCATCAACGAAGGTGGCTAAGAAATGTCTCTTTTGGCTGAATAAGAACACCCCGATCTCACCTGACAAGATTCGCCGAAAACGCAAGATACTGGACCGTTCGCCTGAGTCTGACTCGAGTAACAGAAGGGTTAAAACTCGAAGGCGAAGTGGGACACATTCCTCTAGTCATGAGCATAACTCAGAGAAGAAAATACAACATTTGAAAACGCTGAGGTCCATGGGAACACCTTGCCTTGTCAAAAGAGAGAATAAAAGTGTGACTATGAAGCAGGGAGGAAAGTCTAAAACTAAATCCTGTCAGCAAGCAATGGAGTCATCATCGTCATCAAGTGAAGACGAAGATGATGATGACTCTGTGAGCGATGCAGATGATCAGAAGATGAAGCCAATCACAGATGACGTGGCTCTACTGGGGGCAACAGCATTCCACCAATCATCTGGTGAGTGTTAGTACTATATAGATATTTAGTTGTAGAGTGTCTTGAAAAAGATATATAACATTTGTTACAGTTTTGAAGCTGTTGTGCAGTCATGTTGCAACTTGCATTTCATGATTTCATTGTTTTTGTGTAATTAGGAGTAGTAGGACTTGGTAGGCTGAATCAGTAGGGATGCACCGATCCAGAAATTCTGGGTCGATACAGATGGTTAAAATAACATTTTGGCTGAAAGCTGCTGCTGGTGCCATTGTTTTTTTTTGTTTTTTTGTTCATGTGTTTTACTTTGTTTTGATGTTGCCAGCAGGCTAAACTCACAGTTTACATCAGTGAATCTGATAATTCCACACTTATCGGAAACGTGGCAAAAAATATCATATAATGAATTAATCATTACCTCTGCCAAGGAGGTTATGTTTTTGCCAGCGTTTGTTTGCCTGTTTGTTTGTTTGTTTGTGTTATGTTGATAATGAGACAAAGAAGAGATGATTAAATTATGGTGGTGTTCTGGATTACCATCTGCATCCAGGAATTTTTTGAAAAATTCTTTATCGTTGTGAGAGCATATGTGCAAAAATGGTCAGGTTGCTTGGCAAAAACAAACAAATATAGGATACATTTGCTATAGGTTCTCAAATATGTCAAAGGTTGATCCGGATCCTGGTAAAATTCTGGATGCTATGATCCAGAACAGAACAGATTTTCAGGCACTGTAAGGCAACGAATGAAGATAAAGACATGCAACTAGTACCAAAGTGTAGCTGAGAGTCTGTTGAATCAGTAGAGTGTGAACGGATTTGTTGTATCTTCAGTAGTTATGGAGCTACATCCAGAAGAAAACCGCCATTAGGGAAATGTAGGTTTTTTTTGAATGACTATTAAACTAAACATGATACCAAGATTATTCCAAAGGCAAAATTAATGTTTTATGATCACTGAATCCAATAAAGTAGATAACATGAATGTTGGAGTATTAGTTTGGGGTGTAAGTCACAATATGTGGGGAAATGAGCTGCTTGGCAGAGGTCTGCGCTCTCCGAGTGCTTTTCTAGTTTAATATATATTCCATATTAATCCCTATTGATATTTCTCACAATATATCATTTGATAATGCTGCCAGTTTTGCCAGTCGAAACTCTGACGCAGACAGCAGCAGGGACAGAAGGAGCACACCTCTAATTGAGTCCAAATTATTCAATTTTATGAATTTTTTTTTTTTTTACTACATGACTACTACAAACACATACCCTCCCTGGCTATCCACCATGGAGGGCATATGTTTGTGCTTTAAGTACAGTCACAAGGGTCTCTTTGGTGGATAGCCTTCGTTTGATTTAGTCTGCAACTGGAAAATCCACCCACATGTAGTGCTTTGCAGGTGTCACATGTTTTTGTTCTGTGTGATAGGGTGTTAAATCTATCCATATCGAGAAAAAATGTCAAAGGCTTATTGTTAATTTTTATCACAATCCCGTTTTGAGCTTGTTTTATCACCTGCCCAGCTGTTATGTCACCAGACAGCGAGCCATTTGTACAGCAGCAGATAAATATGTCGTTCTTTTTGTTGGTAGGTCGATGATGGGCTGAGATTGGTGCATCCCTATAAAGAAATAAAACTTGCTGTTTTGACTAAGGTTCATATGGGGAAAAATGTTATGTCTGTGCTGAAATCGCCACATTCCCTTAACAAATCTTTTGTTCTGTAGGAGATGATGAAGAGCAATCCGGCCCCTCTTGGGCAGCAGAAGAAGACGATGATCCAGAAAATAGGTATGGTTCAAAAAGCCCGGATGTAGAGTTTGCGAAAGAGCCTAGGTGCAGAAGCAAAGCTGCAGCTTCAGATGCCAACCTCCAAGCAAAATCTATAAACACTCTCGTCATTAAGACTCAGTTGCAGTCTATTCAAAAGCGACCAAAACGTAGCTGCAGCAGAGCCCCAGCAATTAAATACACATTCTAGAGGAACACTAGATGTTAGTGCGCCTCCAGGAACCTTGCTTAACATAACATTTATAATGATGCATCTCATACTCAGCCTGGTTGTTTTAATATTATCTTGCAGAGATTGCATGTAAATGCTTGAGATCAGATTTTATTTAAAAATTCATTATTGCTTCTCATTACCCTTGCGTACTAAGTTGCAGGGGAAAAACGCAGATGGCCCAGTTACACTTTCAGTTTCAGTGTTTGAGCATACATTTGAAGTGTTACATTAAAGCATTTTAGCCTTACAGATCATCATGTTACCGGTTTACGGTTTGTGTTTGTGTCAACAGTATTTCTTTTTCAGAAAGCTTTGAGCTTGAGTTGACTGCTGTGTGTTATTACAGAGTGAAACAGGAGCAGCTCTGTTAACTAAAGTCAATGAAAATTTGTTATTCAAAGGTGAAGTTTGACTTTACTGCCAGACACGCATTCATCTCAAGTCAAGTAAAATAAAGAAGTTGTCATTTGTTTTTTCAATCCTTACAAGTTATTACTGCTGTAATAATGAGCAGTTTTTTTGTGTATGGTAGGCAAGAGTTTTAAACATGCATGAAACTTGAATACTTCACCTTTAAAACAATTTTAAAAAAATTTGTGCCATAAAACGGACTCAAGTCATTTATGGTGCAACGCTTTTATTTTGACCTAGTTATGATAAGAAGGGGAATTGTTTGTTTAATAAAATTTCAGATGCAATGTACATGGCTCTGTAAATGCTCTTCAGGTTTCTGTTGTTCAGCTGTTGACTTATTTTAGACAGATTATTGATGGCCTTAAAGTAAGGACTGCTGAATATATTCAGTACTCCTCCCTTCTGTTCTTTGGAGCTGCTCTAGAACTGTGTTTTCTGAATGGGCTTGTGTTTGATGAAGCTTTTATCTCTGAGTCTGATTCCCAAATGTCAAATGGTGCTTTGTAGTTGGAGAAATAATATGTCATCTTCAAGACTCTGGTATTTGCACTTGACTGCAATGAGGATTAATAAAATTGATTGTGACAATATAAGCTCTAACTTCGTACATAGTCCCTGTTCTTTAAAACTTATCAAACTACATGGAGTGAAGGGTGTTGGCTTTTCTAAAAGGTTTAATAACCGAGGGCTAGAATCATCTATACGCTAAAACGCATAGCGTTTTGTTTTATTTGTTGATATTTTTGAAAAATTTGATATTTTTTTAACAGCAGCCCAGAAACAAGAGGTGACGTGAAGTATGTGAGTGTTATTAAATGCAGAGCCCAGGAACAAAAAGGTTAAGAAAAAAATCTTCAGAATGTCACATGCACTCAAATAACGTTACCATATGTTCCCACTGAGAAACTGTAATTGGGATGAAGAGTCGCCATCTTGGCACACCATATCCAGTTTTCACAATACATAGACTCAAAACACCAAAAAAAAACATGTCTTAAAAGTTTTTTTCCCCCAGAAACAATGCTGTGGTTGATCAAAATAATAAACTAGAAAATAATAATAATAATAACAGACATCACTGTCAGCACTTGTGACTGGAACCGTACTACTTTCTTAAGGCTGCAGTTGTGAAAGTTTGGGCCGACACCAATGTTTAAAATAACAAATTGACAGAATATTTTGCTTGTTTTCGTTTTTGTTGTTCTTTATTCACCTCTTTTTAAAACCCCTTTGTGCCAGGGAAACCGATCTTCCTCATGCCCTTCATCACATCTTTGAATGAGCACAAATTCAATCGTGGCAATTTATAACACAACGGATAAATATCAGCCAAGGCCGTCGGTGAATGACGTTTGCTGATCAGCCGATATCACTGCATCCCTACTTTTTTGTATGTTTTACCCCACGTTCTATACACAGAGTATACGTTGCTGCTGACCATTTTCTAAAATATACTGCATCTTTTTACAAAGTGCTGGATAAATGTTCACCGTATTCCACTTTGCATGGACCTGAACACTGTTTGACTGGTGAACAAATCGTCACTTTTCTGTTTAGTCATACATTTGCGCCTAAAAAAGCTGCGCGGGTCAGCGCGTTAAAGTGTTAGTGGGTACCCTGTATATCTGAGAATCAAGAGTGGGCCGTGAAACAACTACCGTTACAATGCAAACAGCGACTAAATTCTCACAGTATGCTTTCAATGACGCCTATGTTTGTTTTCTCATGTTTTTTCCAGGTTGGATTTCCTGATAGCACAGCAATGAATGCCGTGCTGTTGCGCAGCAAATGCTTAAATCTGGGATATTTTATTGTCGTATCGCCACCAACTGATGTTTTCCAGTAGTCTTTTTTTTTTTTTTTTGTTCTTTAACGGAGACTGCGAACTCTAGGAAAATGGTCAGCAGAAATGTAAACATTGTTTCATTTGTAGTTAGACATGTGAAACTTGAAAACATTCTTTTATATTGACACAGCATGTGACTTGCTGTTTGTTAAAAAAGTGTCTTGAGTATTTTCTGTTTTACCTTTTTACCCATTTAAAAGATGTCAGACCTGGACTGAGGTCTGTTGCTGCTCCTCTTTGCCGCTGCCTACATCTACTGTAGTCCCAGTTCTTTGAACTTTTATACAGAGTAGGATATGACGCCTGACTCGCCTCCTGGGTAATCATGGGTAATTACACGTCGGCTCCATTATAGGAAGAGCGCGTTGAACACTGATGTTCATAGAAGGCTGCTAATTGTACTGAAACACAATATGGTGTTAAAAACAACAAACTTTTCCTTTTTGTTTATTGTGAACTATATAAGATGAGGTGAACGATGACGACAACCTTTTTAAACGTTGGGATTATACTCTACTAGAGTATGAGGTTGAAAACAGTTGAAATGTTTTCATTTTGAGTAAATATTTATATAAAGATGTTGTCGCATGCTGTTTTTGTGTTTTACATGTAAATTCTACCCCCTTTTTAAGAGCAAAAAATACTAGGCTGGTCGACCGGAGGAGCCTGTTGCCTCCCACTCAGCTCTGTTTGTGTAAAAAAAAAAAAAAACAAACAAACAAAAAAAACCCATAGCTCTGCACTGTGAGCTGTAATGGTTGTACACACTTTTATTTCATCTGAATTTTTATATCATTTTATATTTTAACTTAAAAAAGAGAAAAGAAACCTAATGACCTTTGTCCGTGTTAGACCTAATCAAATTCAAAAATTGTAGAAAAAGATGAAAATATCCTTCCACACAAATGTTTTTGTTTTTATTGGAATGTGAAGAATAAATGTTGTAATAAATCCATACACTTTAAAATGTGTCTGCCTCGTTCTATGCTGATTGTTTCTTTACTTTGCTGTAAATATACTGTACTGCATGTCTTGCGTTGGTCCTGGACTTGATTAGCAGAGCTTCTCATTAACGCCTCATGTAGGTTGACTTGAAGTGACCCTACTGAAGATATTCTCATCAGATTCATGGGTCATTTTTGAGGCCAACAGCTGGCTTACTGTCATCATTTTTTGAAGATTATGTTAAATATTAGATCAAATGTAACTAGACTATTGTATGTGAGCAATATCGATCTGAAGATAATGTGACTGATCATGAAATGAACTTCAGGCACCTTCTCCTTCTCTTCTACTTTTGAAAGAATCGCTAAGAAAATGCTTTTGGCCCAAATCAAAGCCAACTACTCCTCGAGTGATGATATCTCTTCGGCTGACGAAACTCAGGAGGACGGATTGGAGTCGGGGGATGACACTGAGGTTGAACAAAGCATGCAAGATAGTGGAACTAATGCAAATGGTAAGTAGTGCTTTAAAATGACATATTTTAGGTTACATCTAGTGCACCTTAGCTCTTGTGCACTTTTATAAAAGCAAATTCAATTTATTACCAGATAACTAGATTACATATTTGTTCCCGACAGCCATGACTGGACTGGAGTTGCTTAGTTTCCTAATAACTAGGTACTTTTTGAGTCACATGAGGTTTTTAAAGGTGGGAAAAGTGATAGACTATACTGTATCTCTGCTGCAGAGGAAGACTCAGCATTGGCCTCAGAATCATCTGACAGCAAGTCTGATGGCCCCAAAGTCAGACACCATCTGCTCCGTCACAAACTCGGCCTTAATGAGGAATCAACCAGTGACAGAGCCGTGACAGAAAAGGGAGGGGCAGAGTTGGAAAGCAAGACAAAGACGAGCAGCAAACAGCTGAACTGTAAGAATAACCTCAAACATTAGAAACACATTGATTTCAATGGGGATATTTACCATGTGCTCTAATGTCTGATTTTAAGCTGACAGTGACAGTAGTGACAGTGGTGAGTCTGAGCTGGAAGACCTGGGGATGAGCGAGGAGCTGAGTCAGTCAGACGATGAGGGCACTGAAGGGAAGCTCAAAAGGTACATTAACTTAACTGTTACAAATGTCATTAAGTGAAGTTATCAGTTGCACATAATGTAATTAATGAACAATTTGAATTATGAAACTTGTTGGATCATGTTCATGACCTCTTGTTAGACTTTATTAATATTACCCAATGACACAAAATTGCGTCAAATGTGATACAATATGAACAGCTATCAGATGCCGTATGTATTTATAAGAAGATAATAACTTTTATAATTTTTGCCTCTTTTTAGCTCCAGATTGTCCAATAAGGTGAAGAAAGCACCCTGTAGTTATGAAGAGAAGACGCAAGAACCCTATATACCCTATATTTTGTTGTCAGACTCCAGCACTGACAAGGTAGAACCTGGTTTTATAACTAATTTGTCATTTTTACCTTAAACCTGACCTTCTGGGCAAGGAAAGGATGTCTGTTTGTCATAATGCTTGTCGGATTTTTTGGTGTTTGCAGAGCGATAAAGAAGATGCAGATGAGGGAATCAGCGACAGTAAAGGCACCCCAAAGGGACGCAAAAAGATCCGGAAAATCATTGAAGATGTGAATCTCCGAGCTGAGACCCAGGAAGCGCTGAGAGAGGAGGAGGAGAGGTGCAAACGTCTGGCAAACAGGGAACAACAGCTGGAGGACCGGAGAGTGGTACTGCATACTGAACACTCAGACCTTTCTTTCTTTCTTTTTCTTTTTAAAATCAGGAAGTCTCATTGTGAACAAGATCTCATTTGCAAGAGAGAACTGAGTACAACATATAGTTACATATACACATTAAATAACACTGTTTATTCACGCTGGATAACAAAGACACACTTCTAGTTAGAACAATTCAAATATTATGAAAATAGAAGCTAGTAGAGCCTTAAAGTCTCTTAATTGAATGAGAGTCCCAACTGTGTTGCAGTTTTCTTGTGAGGTACAGGAAAGTAGTCTTCCCCAGTTCAAGATTTATGTGAGGAAATTTTAAAGCCAGTTTCTCTTTTGGTGTAAACACAACTAAAGATGTTAAATATCTTGGCATTTTGGATAGCAAGACCTAGTAGATGAACATACTGGTATGTAGATGCCTTCTAGTTGATAGTGTTGTCTGACAGATCTTTTTAACAGATCACTGTTTATATAGATCATCATCACTCTCTGCTGATGGAGAACGTTAATAAAGTGGCATGAGTGCTGTTGATAAATGATAAAAAGCAGAATACTTACTATAGTTATATCTCTGACAGTGACAAGTGTGATTTTTCCGAGGTACACAATGTCCAGCGTTGTTTTCCAGATTCTTGTTGTCGAGGATGTTTGTCCCATCACTACCAAGCTGATCCTGGACGAGGATGAAGAAACCAAGGAGCCTCTCGTTCAGGTCCACAGGAACCTGGTGACGAGACTAAAGCCTCACCAGGTGGACGGTTAGTTATGGCCTTTACAAACACTAAGGAGGACATGACTACTACATACTCCGTCTATCACTGTCAAAACTGGTCAATAATTAATGTAGAATTTTACAAATCTTCACATCTTAGTTGGTCATTTTCCAAGATGTGTTACATTTTTTTACTGTTTTTTTTCTACGACAGGTGTCCAGTTTATTTGGGACAGCTGCTGTGAGTCTGTGAAGAAGGCCAACTCTTCTCCTGGTTCAGGCTGCATACTGGCCCACTGCATGGGCCTGGGCAAGACTCTTCAGGTGAACTGATGCATTTTCACAAACTAATCCTATTAGTTGAGATTTGACATATCTTAAACATTTCACTACCTTTCTAGAAGATTAAACACAAAGGCTCACAGGTCCTGATGTCAATACTATATCTGATGTAAAGTACTTTGCCTCTATATTCATGGTTGTGTTATTTCGAAGGTGGTAACGTTCCTCCACACGGTGCTGCTGACAAAGAACCTGAAATTCAGAACAGCGCTTGTGGTGTGTCCACTAAACACTATTCTCAACTGGGTCACCGAGTTCAAGAAGTGGCAGGATAACATGGGAGAAGATAAAGTCAAGGTTTGCCATTCAGTTCAAGTGGTGATGTTGAATGTTGTGATTTAGTAGATTTATGCACAGACGGGTGACCGATTACAGGAAAAAGCCTGATGACGAGGGGTCACTAAAGAGAAATGATCTTTTTGTTGATCCTCCAGTAGAGTTCACAGACTTGTAGAATCAATAATCAACAAATCACTGAGACAGTTTATTTTTCTTTTCTTTTCTTTTCTTTTTTTTTCTTTTTCATTGGTCACTTGTCTTTATGTCTCTGTTGTGCACAAACACACGTTTTTTTGTTCACACGCACGTATGTGGTACAGGTTCAAGAACTGGCTACATCAAGAAATATGCCAGACCGACTCAAAGCTCTTCATAGGTGGCAGAAAGACGGAGGCGTTATGATCATGGGATACGAGATGTACCGCAACCTGTCACTGGCCAATAAAATCAACAGTGAGGAGTGGAAGAAAGAATTTACCAGCATGCTGGTGAATCCAGGTAGGGCAACTCTGTTTTTTTTCCATTTTGTTTGTCACCACTTTGCTTATTTAAACGGTTACAATCAGTAGCTGTTTTCTCTCTGGTTTTTACTCTTCAGGTCCAGACTTTGTAGTTTGTGACGAGGGACACATCCTACGCAACGAAGCATCCAATATCTCCAAAGCTATGAATGCCATTAAGACAAAACGAAGAGTGGTGCTAACTGGGACCCCACTGCAAAACAACCTGGTTGAGTGTGAGTCAGCAAACCCTTTCCAAATATTACGGTGTAGCCACACCAGAGGTAATGTCGTAAATGATATAAGGAATCAATATCAGTAGCACCACTAGCGCAGGCCAGCAATACTACACTACTGATGCTTTTACAGGGTTTCTGCAGGTCTAAAAGTCAGTAATCTGAATTTTAGGCTTTTGAATTTCATAAATACAATTTTGACAGATCTTTCAACAGCATTTATTGGATTTAGTGCTTGGTTGAAGCTTGTTAATAATAACACATTTGAAGTCTACCGCCCCTTGTTTTAGTTCTAAGCTGGAAACCAGTGTATACGCAGAGCTTTAGTTTTAAATTGCAGTATTTTGTTGCCACAGACCACTGCATGGTCAATTTCATCAAGAAGAATCTTCTGGGCTCACTGGGTGAATTCAGAAACCGCTTCATCAACCCCATACAGAACGGCCAGTGCGCTGACTCCACACCGAAAGACGTCAGAATCATGAAGAAGCGAGCGCATGTCCTTCATGCTATGCTCGCAGGATGTGTCCAGGTAAAAGAATATTACTGTTTGTATATACAGTGTGTTCCAGCCTTCATAACTCTGTTTTTGTTTTTTCTTCAGAGAAAAGATTATTCAGAGTTGACTCAGTTTCTGCCTCCAAAGCATGAGTATGTGCTGGCAGTGAGGGTGTCGCCTCTTCAATATAAGTTGTACCGCTACTACCTGGATCATGTCTCTGGTAAGGATTTGTCTTTGCATTTTCTTTTCTTTAGTATAATCTGTGTCTCTGCCACAGACTGTTAGACACACTGGGCCTCAAGCAAGAACATTTTCGTATTAGTATCTGAACTTTCTTTTGCTTTTTGTTAGTATCCTGGTCTCGTAGGAGTGTGTCACGTCGTTTGCAACTTCAGAAAACTGTGTTCATGATCTGCATAAACATAATGAATTCCACCTGTGCCACTAGCTGCGTCAAAGAGAATGTCAATGAAGGGATTTCAAACTCAAAAATTGCTTCAACGTTAATGAACTATACAATCATTTAGTGAAAAACTGATGACAAACTAATTACGCAAATACCTGCAACAGGTCTAGACATAAATTGCTCATAAATTGTTTGTACTTGAAAGAAAATTCAAAATACAAAAAGAATGGTGAAGTTCTCCTAAATTGTTCGAATGTGGCATTGGAGCAAATTTGTCAGTACGAGTGGTTCTTGTTGTTTTCTGTAGATTCACAAAATGTAAACACTTAAAAGAAAATCACACTTGGAGTTTAGTGTCTTCATATTTGGTCACAGCCCTAACTTTTTTCATAATGTGGTATTTAGATTTTTTTTATAGCTCCAGTCTTTAATCTGTGAGAAAAGCTAAGTCTATAACAGCGTCAGATCCTGTTGAAGGTGTTCTGAAATATTCAGCCAGCTGAGGGGAACATGTTTGTTTTTCCAGGTGTCGGTTCTGTAACTGACAGAACAAATGTAAAACCTGGAGCAAACCTCTTCAAGGACTTTCAGGTGCTCAGCAGAGTCTGGACTCACCCCTGGTGCCTTCAGCTCAACTACATCCGTAAAGAAAACAAGGTAAAAGTATCTCACCTTTGCTACAATGTGTGTTAAATCCTGAAGATTATTTTGCTAATTCTCTAACCTGCATCTTAACTGTGTTTTAACTGCAGAGATGCTTTGCTAAGAAAAATCATGTGAAAGCTGCAGATCTCTTAAGAAATGAAGAACCCACTGTGATGAAGGGGTGAGGTCTACTGCAGCCTGTATGGCTTTAAAACATACTGTAAATCAACTAAAGAGGGAAATCATTATTATCTTAAATATGTTTAAAAAAAACAGGTTTCATGGTGGATGATCTGGCCAAAATATCACATCACAATGTTTTTAATCACAGTTGTGATCCACCAATTGAATTGCAATCTTTCTTCTCTTTTTTTAAATGTAGAAACAGCTGAGGGATCTATCTGTTTGCATATTGTTTGAATATGAGATTGTCAGATTGTCCACTCCTAGCTGCATATAACCTCAGTTTAGACTCAATTTGTTCTTAATTATGTACACGATTGTTTAGAACAAGAAACAGAATAAAACAGAAGTTTTATATACCTGCTGTATTTCATGGAAACATCAGCTTTACTTCTTTTCTCTATTTCATTCTTTTTTTCCCCGGTGTAGTGGAAAGGGAGACAAGAGCAGTGAAGTGAATAATGACAACAACTATCCAGCAGGTATCACTGATGTGAACAAAGGCCCTACAGCAGAACAAGGTAGGCCTCAGAGTCCGTCTGAGGGCTGGTACAAGAACCTGCTGTCTGAAAGTGACGCCAAAATCCTGGAGCACTCAGGGAAGATGGTGCTGCTGTTTGAGATCCTGAGAATGGCTGAAAAGCTGGAGGACAAAGTGTACGTTTTAGTCCGTTATAATAAACACTGTAGCAGCCTACCAATGACGTTACTGACTTCTCAAATCCATTTCTGCATTTTGCATAGGCTTGTGTTCAGTCAGTCTTTGATCTCATTGGACCTGATTGAAGATTTCCTCAAAGCTTCTGACCATGCCAGGGTTTCACCATCACTGAAAGGTATTGATTCATGGGAAAGAAAATACTGCTGCTTGCACATAATATCTGCATTGATGGTACTTCATTTTTCTGCATCTTTGTGCTAACAGCTGGCAGCTGGATTAAAAACATTGATTACTACCGTCTCGACGGTGCCGTCAGCGCTGTATTAAGAAAGAAATGGGCAGAAGAGTTCAACAAGCCTGCTAATGTCCGGTACAGACCACCTGACAGTTTATCTAGACTGACTTTACTGGAATGAGATTAGGGCTAAATGTTTCTCCTCTAATTGTATTTTATTAATTTTTCCCCAAAGCGGCCGATTGTTTCTCATCTCCACGCGAGCTGGCTCACTAGGCATCAACCTCGTGGCTGCTAACAGGGTCATCATCTTCGACGCCTCTTGGAATCCCTCCTACGACATACAGAGCATTTACAGAGTGTACCGCTTTGGTCAGCTCAAACAAGTGTTTGTGTACCGCTTCTTGGCTCAAGTAAGCCCCATCAGTATTCATTCATATCATATAAAGTCTATAAAAGCCTTTCAATAATCACAAAAGAACTCACACCAGCTGAAATGAATATTAGTTTCAGAGAGATGACCTGTCACCAGTGCTAGTCACCCATTTATTGTCACATTTTTATGTTTTATTATCTTTTTGTTCTACAAAAGCATAAGCTAAAAACGTTTTTTTTTGTAATTTTTTGTTTATCATTTTGGCAATTTACTGTATAAACACATTTAGACTAAGATATATCACAATATACAAATAATGTAACATAATAATTAGAAAGAATAAATAAATACTCAGGGGTCAAGCGAACTACACCCTGTTATCCAAGACATTGCATAGAAACAAGCATGGTATACATACACGTTTTATTTATTGGTTTATTTGACAGGGACAGTGCACATTAATAAACACTGAGTGACGCAAATATATATTCTTTTTATGGTAATACTCGTTTCCAGGGCACCATGGAGGAGAAGATCTATGATCGTCAGGTGACGAAGCAGTCTCTGTCCTATCGAGTGGTGGATCAGCAGCAGATCGAGAGGCACTTCACCCTCTTTGAACTGACTGAACTGTACATGTTCGAGCCAGACCTGTTGGACGACCCAAACTCTAAGAAAAGCAAGAGGATTGCGTCCGTTGTGCCAAAGGTGACTACAGGGTTTTTATTTTCACATTTCTGCTTGATGTCGCCGTGACATGACGCATATACTGTAACTGTCTGACTGAGGCTTAGATAAAAAAAGTATGGAATTTTGTATTGCATTTCCCTTTGTCAGGACATGCTGCTGGCAGAGATGTTAGAAACCTGTAAAGACAACATCGTTTCCTACCACGAGCACGAGTCTCTGCTGGACCATAAGCAAGAGGAGGAGCTCAGCGAGGCAGAACGTAAAGCTGCATGGGCTGAGTATGAGGCAGAGGTAAAGAGCAGCACACTTCAAAGCATCACCTCTCATGAGCGCCAGCAGCATTTATACACAAATCAAAATGACTAGATTTTACGTGTGATATTTTACAAATAATTCTGGTTTGCCGCCACTCTAAAAATGTGTGTATTTGCATCTTTTCCTCAGTCAAAAACAAGCAGCCTTCCAGTCAGTTCAGTCCAGGGCACTTTGGATGAGAAGACTAATGAACAGCTATTGGTAAAAAGTATTTTGTTGTATATTTGTATGTCATTAAAAAAAAAAACGTTTATTTTACCATATTAAATTAAAAAAATGTCTCTGCAGGATTTGCTCAACAGGAGCCGAGCAAACGTATCAGTGGCCTTTCTGTCACTGCAGACGATGACGTCGCACCCGATCAAGGAGTACATGCTACGAGTAGTGAGTGACATTACAATTTATTGTTGATGAGACTCGAAAGTAAGATGAATTTACTATTAAAACTACTACTATTGAAAAAGGAAATCAAGGTTTGGTGTAAATTAACATTACATTATTGATGTAAAATGTCAATTATCAGTTGCTAGTTTATGGATAACATAGATAAAATAATACAATTCTTTTGGCCAATGCAGGGAACCTGACAAAATCTGTGCAAAAGTCACTGATATGTGATCAGAAATTACAAAAAAACCCATCAAAAACACTGGTCTTTTAAAACCAGAGACATAAAAAGGACAGACACAGACATTGTATCATCCCATTTGCACCTAACTCTGCTTCCACCAATAAGTCAGAATTTGTACAGGTTTAGATACGTCAAAGCACGATGAAAAAAAAATGCATGAGTGAAAACAATGCCCTTTTCGGTACGCAGGATAAATATAAAGTATCCTAAAATTGTATGAGCGCTTAAAAATGTTCAAGTGTAGTTGGTCAGATGTATCCGAATATTTATTCAAACTTATACATTTATCTTATTTTTACAGCGACAACAGTATCCTCTTCTGCATGAAGCTGAGGTTCAGTCCAAAGCTGCGATTTGGAAGCAGTGCGACGAGAAGGAGCAGGAGCGTAGAAGGGCATTTTATCGAGACTGTATCGCACAACAACAATCAGTAAGTCGCCAACATTTGGTGTGATTTAACACTTTTATGAATGTGTATATTTGTACTTTTAAGACATTCTCGTGTTTCATATCTCTCCATAGCTCACACTTCACATTCAGGCCTTACTGAACAGTCGAAGGAACCAAGAAATGAACACGACCCCGAGCACTGTGAACCAGACTGGACAGACTTGAACAGGAAAACTATGCTTAATCCAAGAAAATAAAATCATACCGCTGTAGGGACCTCATTTCATTGCTGCTCGACCAGTGAATTGAATGTATGATACCAGTTTGGTAACAGAAGAGTGCACTGAGCAGAATAAACTAGCACATTATCAGGTATTATAGCTCCACTCGTCTTGCATTCTTCTTTAACATTTCCTAAAACATGTCTGCTTTGTAACACTTTGAGCACTTTCAATAGAGTAACATGTGCCTAGTATTTGCTAATATACTTTTTATTCTGAAACAGCTCCTTCAGGTACCAAAAAATAAGGGTGGAGTCAAAGTACCACTGAATATTTACTCTTCATGCCTTACTTTCCAAACTTGATACTTTTTCTATTTTTTTTTAAGTTGACATTTTATATGTTCTTGAGTTGTTGTGATTCTGTAATAAATGAATAAAATACAGCACTTGGAACTAGATCTCTTTCTTGTGTACTGCCAACAGATTCAGGCCTTTTGTCGGCCTAAAAATATTCAGACCGGTCGAGCAAAGAAAATATTTTAAAATAGATTTCTTCTATACCCAAAATGTCAAATTTAATATTTTTCTGTACAGCAACAACTGTCTAAGATTAAAGCTTCTCCACTCGCCTTCATGTTGAAACCATTTAATCTATAGGTTGAGATGGCCACATATTAAAATTTAAGCCCTCTAACCCATGGCATTATGGAAATGTTGACCATGACAACTGGCTAAGATTAAAGCTTCTCAAGTCGCCTTCATGTTGAACCTGATTAATACGTAGGCTGAGAGGGTCACACTGTTAACATTTGAGCCTTCTACCCTCTGGCATTGTGGAGATATTGACTGTGATATTTGGGGAACCCTGACATACAATACAAAGTTATACCCAAATGTCAAATGTATCACTTTGCACAGAGTGACAACTGGCCACAATTAAAAGTCCTCCAATCACCTTCATGTTGAACCGGATTAATACATAGGTTCAGAGGGTCACACTGTTAAAATTTCAGTCGTCTAGTCCGTGGCATTATGGAGATAAGAAACGCAAAATTGTTATAGCTCGACAGTATTTCATCCAATCTACACCAAACTTCACATGTATGAGTCACACAATGACATGACAATATTGAGTCTGACTCATAGCGCCACCTTTTGGCAACAAGAAGTTATAAGCCCTATACTTCTACTCACTACTCCTTGTAGTTTTACCAGATCCACCTGAAATTTCATCCACAGCGTTGCAAGACCTTGATGAGGCTACGTAGAAATGTAATGTATAATCATTTTTCACAGTAGACTAAAATGAATGTATAATATGGTTTGACTCAAGAGTCAAGATCAGTTTTTTCAGTTTTAATGTTGCAAATCAGTGCCGCTTGCAGCACAGTTTCAGAGTTGGGTAAGTGTGTATTATGAAACATGAGGCATTCATGACCAATTTGGAAGTATCGCAGTAGAAACAGAAAACAGCTGTTCAAACGCAGAGGAGTTCCCCTGAGAGAAAGGCTTCATGTTCAGCAGTTTGTTAATTAATGAAACGGCCAGCTGTAGTGTGCACAACCCTTCAAGGTTTCCTTCTGGCTTCACTTCATTTGACATGCGTGCAAGGGAAAGAAAGCAGTGTTCAAATCTGTATCGGACTTAAAAGGATCACGTTTGACAAAAAAATGCTTCACACAGAGAGTTAGTGTCTTATAAATTATATTTTAGGGATAGAAAAGGCATTAGAAAAGGTAGAAACTGGAGTAACAGTCTTGCGTGTGCACTTACAGCAGTTTCATACAAAATTTGGCAGTTTTACCATCATGGCAAAAAGGTCTCTGACACTATAATGCACAATTACCATGAAGGTGTTATGAAGAGATTGGGATCCACATTCTGACTAAAACAATTTCACATTTGTTGACAGTTAATCTGGTTCCCTTTTACAGATGTTGGTTTCATGTGATTCAAGTTTTATCTTTGGGTTTTAGAATATCTGTAAAGGTCCAAGAAACAAGGTCAACGCTCAAAGAGTAAAAAATACACTATGTGTTTGCAGTTCAAGGTAAAACAACAGTAGGAATGTTGAGTTCAAATACAGCAGGAAAAAAATTTTAAATTAAAGCATATGTATAGAAAATAAATTGTGGCAAGAATAACAGTTAATGACCGAGTTATCACCTATCACTGTACAGGAGTTAACATCTATCCCAGCATGCACTGGGCACCAGATTTCTTTCGGTTACAAACTAGAGTAGAATGCATTCACAACGGTTGAGGAAGACATAACCATGCAGGCACAGAATTCAAATAATCATGTGCTGTAAGACTTGGGTTCTGCCAAATTGTATGTCCATGCTGACTAGTCTGGATTGTTATGGTATTAAAAAAAGGAAAATACTAATTTGAGACACAATTATATTTTAAGTTAATCAATAAAACATTTGTGGATTAAAAAAAACCAAAAAAAACCAAAAACAAAACTCAGTTCAGTGTCCTTCACAGTGAGGTGGAAAGTTTCCTGAAGTCCTCCGGAGGGAGTCTTTTATTTGACCACATTTACACTGGTCGATTTCATCGCTCACGTATGAAGCATGAAGAGTCTGTGCACATAGAAAAACAATAATCTGATGGCGTGAGCTCTTAGTGCAGTCAGTGTTAGTGTCCTGTATCCAGATCCCTCATGTACTCCTGCAGCGCCTGCAGCCTGGCGTCGATCTCCGACAGCTCAGCCCCTGTATCTATGGAGCTCTCTGTCACGGAAGATGGAAAATGAGAATCACGAGCCAATTTCAAAGTAACATTATTCAAATCATTTAATTTCAACAAATAATTTGGTGATTGGTTACCTTTGTCTTTTATTCTATGTGTTGGAGTACTGCATAGTGGCTTCCTGGTCAAAAGGCCTCCTCTAGACTAAAAAGAGAGAAATCAAACAATAAAGTAAAGTCTTATGGGTCACTCGATGCCAACTCACCCAGAATTCGTAGCTTTCCCTGGTTCATGTTAATAGGGGAAAATTCCAAATGATGCGCATCCTGTGTGTTTATTCTGTGTCGTGTTAATATAGTTCTATCACTTCTAGAGGATATTTGGTCCTGCGTAAAAAGCTGAAAAACCCACATTTTGAAAGAATATT
>JAPQRN010000007.1:11043542-11054856 GCA_037367275.1 Coranthus polyacanthus
TAATATAGTTCTATCACTTCTAGAGGATATTTGGTCCTGCGTAAAAAGCTGAAAAACCCACATTTTGAAAGAATATTTTGAAAGTGCTTAGATTTCCTTGAATTTTTTTATGGCAAAGTGTTCATATTCATTGCAGAGCACAAACCGTGCGGAAAACAGAGGTGATTTGTGGTTAATGTTGATGTTGATGTTAACTGTGGCTATTTTCTGTCTAAAAACAGAGCTGTGATGTAAACTATCGGCTGGCGCAGCAAGTGAAGATTATAAGATTACATGACTTCCCTCTGCTGTTGATAGTTTTGTTATGTCAATGCTACATATAACCCCTTTAAAGTTTAAATGTTATATTACTCTTTCATTATTTAATATTCTTTTTGAGAATAAGCATTTCTTACATTTGTAACATCTTGGAAAAAGCCAGAGATTCATAAAATACTAAAAAAAAATCTTACTGAGGTCAATTTATTTATTATTGAACCTGGGAAACACAATGTCATTGTCAGTCTATGCATTTAAAATTTTACTGCAATGTCAGCTATTGTTGGTTTTAGGTTTGATGTGGGATTTGTTGAGAATAACTTACCTGAGGAAAAAAAATAAAAAATTAGAGTTAGATGAATACTAAGTTACTCACCACACTGGGTCCATTGTATATTGGTCTTCTTCCCCTGTAAATACAAATACACGTTTAAAATACAGCTTAAGGAAAAGACAAAACCTCTCTTTCATGTATAATAACACTTTCACATTTTACCTAAAAAGCGTTTTGGTCATTTCATCCGTATCGACTAACGAGCTCTCAGAGGAGTTCCTGCTCCTCCGCTCCACAGATAAACTTCTGCCTCTGCTGCCAGGACGGGTCATCTGAGGGTGGGCCTCTCTGGAGCGTGAACGGCCCCTTTCAGGGACAGTTGGAGATGTCAGCATCTCCCTCCGCACCTTCCTCTGTCTGACATAGGACACAGTGTTCACACTACAAACATCAAATACTGAAAGAGACACAGAGACATCGCAAGAAAGAAAAAAATAAAAATAAAAATAAAACAAAATCAAAGAAATCATACTTTTTGAGATCTGCTTCCTTTTGTCTGCGTTGTCTGTCCTGGATGTAAGCAGTCGGGTCAAAACGTGGCACCCGTGACCCTGTAAGATTAGAAATAATGAGATCGAAACACATAATGAATTAAATCAATGTGGTTGTTTTCACATTTTTCTTTAAAAGGTTTTAGTTTATAAAAACATGCAAATAAATCCTTGTACTAATAAATACTGATAGATTTTGCCATTTAAAATATTTAAGACATTAAAAAAATATTAGATCAGCAGTATTTAGTAGTGATATTAAGAACTACGATAAACAATAGCAGTTTATTTGAATTTAAATATCCTTTTGTGTTGATTCTACACGAATTCAGTGATTTTATATTCATTATAAGCTCAAGAAGAAAAAAAAGTGACTGTACACAATTAATCACAGCAAATTGTGCAATTAATTAATTTAAAAAAAAAAAATGATTCACAGCCTAAATGAATAATATCATGCTGATAATAAAGTGTCAATTTTTAGCATCCAACCAGTACCAGTGGGAGAAGGTGACGGTCTCGGTATACAAGCTCGTGGTCCTGTTGAGTCTGCTCTTCTGCCTCTCTCCTCCGACCTCTGCACTCTGTCCTCCATCCGCTCCCTTGACCCTGAGCGTGCTCTGACTGTCCCGTACCCAGACCTCCTGTCACGGGACAGGGAGCGATAGATTTCCCCATCAAGCCGAGAGCTGAAGTGACTGGAAACAGGAGTCACTCTGCTGCAGAGACACAAAGGGGTGGGTTCTAATTAGGTAAATAAGACTGCAGGTTTAAAATGTGAAATCCATTTTTGGCGAATGAAAGAAAGAGATAGAAAGCGAGGATATAGTACACGCTTAGATTGTCTAACCCTCTCCGTAGTAGCCCCAGTTCACTGGTGAGACTCTTGACACGGACACGGAGTGCACACTCTGACGCCCTCAGCTCCTCCAACTTCAGAACAGAAAAGAAATGTTAAAACCAGCACTGGGCCAGAACAAAATGAATCATAAATCCATCTTAACTAACTACTTCAGAGCTCCACCTGCTCCACCATGATTCGCTGCTCCTGGCTTCTTTTGCTTGCAGAACGCTGACTTTTGGCCCGCTCCTTCACAAGCTGCTCCTCCAGCGTCCGCACAACATCTCTGACCCTCCAATCTTCTCTTCCAGGCGTCGAACTACTTCCTCCAATCTGCAGCCGCTCCAGAAGCTTAGCCATGGCCTCCTTCTCCTCTTTCACAAGTAGCAGCCTTAAAACAGCAGAAGATGTAAAAAAAAAAAAAAATACAAAAAAAAGCACCTCATCATACATGCCTACTTGTCTGGAAGATGAAGATAAACCTACTCTTCTCGCAGCCGCTGTATTTCTAGTTCTGCAGGTTTGTTGACTCCATGAGAGGTGACAGCGCTGAGCTCAGCCCTCAGAGCTCTGATTTCCTTTTGCAGAGCTGCAGGGTCAGGCTTCCCCACATAGGGAAGGGGTAATGGGTAATGTATCCTGAAGATACAAAAAGCGAGTTACTGCATGTCACTACTCAATCAAACAAAGAAACGAAAGACAAAGTCACCTAATAAAAAAAAGACATCTAAAATATGAGTATAAGAACCTGTCAAACTCTACGGTGTAAATGAGGATCAGGTATCGTTTGGCAGTGAGAGCAGATGACTGCTGGTGACCTCGAGGGCGACTGACCACTCCCGCCTTTCTGTTACGCAGCAGCTCCAGGTCAGCGTAAGTCAGGAGGTCAAGTGTGACAGAATCACTCATCTGTAGAAAAGTAGAAGTTCAATGTGTGACTGATGCTGTCCACAGAATTCAAAAAACTTATGTCTAATTACAATTGCATTGATGGCTTAAATACAAAAACACTTTACTAAGCATGTATCTACAGACGGTCCATGTAATATTTTATTCATTCGTCATTTTTAATATTTGTGTCCAGATACGTAATTAAATTTTAGTTGACAATTAACTGTCATACAAATAATTAAGATTAACACTGTCTTTTTTCTTTTCATTTTATGCCACTAGTATAGTACAAACTAAGCCAGGGCTGCACAGTTTGGTAAATAAGTCACATTGTGATTATTGTACACAGTATTGCGATGTGGATTTTGATTTGAGTCTACTTGCTCGCTTATCAAGAAAAATGCACAGATTAGTGTATTTTTTTCAATGCAAGCAATACGATGACATTAAAACAATGCCAGTCAAATCTCAAACGGTGGGAAATTATGTGGAAATAGTGATGAAATATGACATTTCTATTAATTTGGTAATAAAAGCAAATTGCTTCCATGTTGTAGTTTTGTTACAGTGTGATCACTGCAAACTTCTCCCAAAAACACATTCAAAAACAACACTGAAGTTAATGAAACTTTACAAACCTAATGTTAGCTTCATAATCCAGTCAATGTCTAAGAACTCAAGATTGCATTTAAGACATTTTAAGATCTAAAATTCGAATTATTGGCCTTTTCAAGGACCTGTGGAGACTTCGCTTCAGGGGCCCTTGTTTTTGCTTCGTGTACATCATAGACAGAGAGTGAAAAAGACCGAGACAGCTCGAGATAACTGGACATTTTTCGCTCCAGTGGAAACACTGCGCTCAAGTGAATCAGCCCCCGCCTCAGTTCACACAGCCCAGAGTGAATCACTGTCGGTTCACATCTTTCCATTGACTCCCACTGCATTATTGCACCTCTACAATTTTCTTTGCAGCTTTTATGAATGCACCCCCAGACATACCTTTTTAACAGCTGATTCCAGCATGCTACAAAAAATAGGAAACTGCTTGAAGTTGCCAGTTTTGCGGGTGAGGTCCTCAATATCTAAATAAAGAATACAAAATACTGTGAGTGAGAATATTTGCTCCTGTGAAAAGATTTTATCTCCAGTTCATGGCTACTTACATGCTGGATCAAATTCCCCTCTCCACTGATCTGCTGTCATCGAGTCAGAGATTTCGACTATCAACAAACCCTTGTCAACTTCTATCTTCACTGCAAACTCCACTCCTCGAAAAACAAGATCCTCCATCACCTCAGAGCCCTCCTCCATCACTCCGGATCTGCGTAGGAGAAATACACTATAGTAGAACAAAACCAAATGAAAAAACTCCTCCAATGTTAAAACAGCACAGCTACATTGGAGTCGATTACTGTGTCACAGAAATCTACAGTCAAAGAAGAAAACACAGCCAGTAGTATAGAGTAGGACGTTTTACAAACTATACGACAGAACTAGACTCTGATAGTGGTCGGTGGATAATATCAGGCTTCTCAACTGGAACTGCTGACTTTGACAGTTAAAAGAATAGCTTAAAATGTTTATTTATTTATTTATTTATTTTTTTAAATCACACCTTGAATCACCTAGATTTTTGGCAGTAAGTTAAATGTTCAGTTCCAGATTTATTATACGTTATATGGATATTGTATAGATTTGATTTATTCGTTTAGGTATTTACTACTTTGACTTAGATGCTCAGTTCAATGGTTATCTAGTTTCTAATAAAATCAAAGATAGTTAATCTCATCAGTATTAAATCAGTCAACCTCTAATTGCAACTAAATGTGCCAAAAATGATTGTGATATGACTTTTTTTTTTGTTTTTGCATATTGTTCAGCCCTACTATATAGTTTGAATTTGTTTATTTGTGCAGATTTACATTAACTTTGACATCAGAAATGATTGTTGTATCATTGTAAGAAAAAACCAAAACATGGCCACTATAGAAAAGCATGTAATAATTTTAGCTGTAATACTAAGTAATGATGCCTTCAAGGACCATTTGAATCAAGCCACCAGGCACCAAGATGCTTGCGATCTGCCATTTATATGAACTGTTTTAAATGTATTCATGCACTTGCACTGGGTGTCTCCCTCGTTTTACCTTGTTGACCTGGTACTTCAGTCTGTCTTAACCAAAACACACCGACGGGGGCGGAAGTGAGCCGTTTGAGTCCGTTTCAAAAGGTGTCATCATCATTTTACTGAAAAAGTTCTGCTTGATGGGTCATATCATATGTCGAGGACGCGGCACAGGTCTCCAAAGTCATGTTTTACGAAGTAAGTTAAGAACTGTTCCTCTTTTGCTGCGGTGTGCCGACAGATTTAGCACTTAACACTTGACTTCACTTTCTCCCGTGCAGAGGGACACGAATCTGTAAGCTCAGCTTTCACTGTGTAGAAAACATTACTGACGGCTGGACTATTAGTTACTGGTTCAGCACCACAGAGTAACGTAAAGAGGATCATTTGGGGCTCAAATGCAGCTTTGTGGACGGCTAAAATATAGGTTACAGTATCATCAGCTTTTCTATTCATAGGTCAGCTAGCGAGAGTTAACATCTGCGCTCTGGTAACTGACTGTTAGCTACGGTTAGCTAGCACGGGTTTTCTCGTTGACGGCCAGGTAGTTAGCTAGTTAGTTAAATTGACTAGCAGTTAGCTAACTAAGTTACTCGTATGTGAGGCGTATAACGTTATTTTGTGTGCGAACAAACGCTAGACATAAATAGGTTACCTTTAGATGTAGTGATGATCCTTAAAGAGGTAAGTTGTCAACGCATTGCTACTCGTTGCAAAAACATCGCTGTATGGTAGCTAACTGAATGAAGCAGCTAACAGCTCGTTAGATCGGTGATACATCCAACTCCAAACTGTTTGTGGAGTCACGGACACCGTGGATACTGGAGCGGTTCAACAACCGGGAACCGTTAAATTCTTCTTCTCTTCCCTCTGTCTCTGCCGCCTCTTCCTCTGCCGAAATTTGACGGAGGCTCGGTGCCTCTCGGGCGTTTCGCTGCCCTCCACAGGTAACACACAGATACTACCATCACAGAGCAGCAGTCTGAAATATAATATAATATCGGAGCATTTATTTATGTACTTGAACGCACCTAGTTCAAGGAGTACTTGAATATCTTCTAAGACCACACTGTGAAAATACTCCACTACAATTAGAGTAACAATACAACACTTCATCCTTAAGTTTATCTAAAACATTCAATAGTAACACATTTGTAGAAACGTGGCTTTCACTGGACAGGAAGGGGATGAAAATAAAGCTGTCAGACAAATGTGGTGGAGTAAAATGTACAATATTTGCGTATGCCATCTAGTGGAATAGAAGTATAAAGTTGCATAAAATGGAAAGCACAAGTACCTCAAACTTATACTTCAGAACGGTACTTGAAAGTACGAAGTAAAGTATAAAACTGTGTAGTTGCATTCCACCACTGTGTAAAAGCAGCATTGTAAAATATATAATTCTAGGTAATTGTTTTATGAAAAGCTTCAACTCAAAGGTGCCATATGCACTGACATGTTGTTTAAATCAATGCAGAGATTTTATTGTCCAACCATACAATTTTACCTGCCTTTTATTTTAATAGTCAGTCCATTTTTATGCAAGTGAATGTCAAATTTTGACATTATCATCACAATGAAATCCCAAGAGACACCACCATTTTTTTATTTAGTCTAAACCCTATGAGCTATTTAAGTTGTAATGATCGGATCAGAATCAATCAACCAATACATTTTGCAAATCAGTAATATTTTCAGTCTTTTATGCTGACATTTTGAACGTCTTTAGTCCCCTGTTTTGTTGTAACTCTTAAATAATTATGGCAGTTTTAAGTAGAAAACAAGTGCTCCCTGTCAATGTTTTATAAAGTTCTGCACCTCTTGCATAAGATCAGAGCCAATCTTGTCCACTGCACGCCTTCACTTTTGTTGTTTTGAACGGCTGTTTCCATAGAGACGGTCACCCATGAGTCAAAGAGTCGAGTGACTGAGTCTGAAGTCTGAGGTCGTGGCTGCCTTTAAAGACACAGAAAACACAGCCAGCAGAAGAGTGTAATCTGGAGTGTGTGTGCTGGAGAATGACTGGCTGAGCTCTTTGCTCTTCCCATGCAGAACTCCGCATGGAAGAAAAGTCACGGGACTTCATCTATCCTTTCCATGACCCCCAAGAAACCTCAGCAGTGGCTGCAAGTGGTTGGGCATGCAGGTGTGTTCATCTGGTTTCGATTGTTCTACAGTTTTTCTCCTGAGTGAGTCTTGTGTTTTGTTTGTTTCTTCTTTCTGACTTTTCGGTCCTCTTCACAGGAAGCTTCCATGTTGGGGAATATGGCACACTGCTGAAGAGGTTCTGTAAGGGGGAGCAGCAATGTTACCTGAAGCTGATGGAGGACGCTTTGAGACCCTTTGTTCCAATATACTACGGTGTGGTGCAGAGGGATGAGCAGGATTACAACATGATGGATAACTTGCTGACCAATTTTAATACACCTGCCATTATGGACTGCAAGATTGGCAGCCGGTGAGTTTTACTAGTGCAATAGTTAAAACTAACTAGATGGTGAACAGTAGTACAGTAATATCTTAATACGTCCTGTAGTGTTTCATATAGTTCTATCCCATCCACCTAGTTAAATAGTGGATGATGTGGTTGTGCTCTTTGTCCCGACTTTGACATGGTTTTCAGCAACTCTCAGAAATTACATTCACATGTAACTGAATCACAACTGCAAATATGTTTTGTTTTTATTTCAACAAAATAATGAAATGTTGTAAATTAATGTCATTTCCAAGTGGCAAAAATGTTGTTCCTGAATGTATACATAATTTATTCACAGACAGCATATTTAGTTTTTTTTCTGCCAACTTGATTTTTAATATCAGCTGGTTGTGATGACAGCACACAGCAACAACATGATAAAGGACTCTTAATGCATTTATTAATACTTAAATTAAACCACAGTTTTTCCTAACCATAACCCAAGTGCTTTTATCGCCTAAACCTAAAACACAAACTCTTGTAAACTCTCAAATACAAAAAGTGTGTTGTGTTCAAGGCATTGATCACATTTATCTCAAAATGTGACATGGGTGGCATTACGTTTATAACAAAACATAATTGGACTTAAAGTAAGATAATTGTATAGGATTGAAATTTCTGTGAGGATTGTATTTCAAGTGCTGATTGTCCATCAAACAAGCCTCTTTGTTTAAAAAGTACTGAAGCCTTCAGGCCTTGTCTCTCTCAGAACATACCTTGAGGAGGAGCTGCAGATGGCCCGGGAGCGTCCCCAGCCTCGTAAGGACATGTATGACAAGATGGTGGCTGTGGATCCGGAAGCCCCAACAGTTCAGGAGCAGGCCCAACAGGCAGTGCTAAAAAGCAGGTACATGCAGTGGAGGGAGACCCTGAGCTCCACAACAACCCTCGGTTTCCGCATCGAAGGATTTAAGGTAAGCTCAAAGGTCGTCCTGAAGAAGCTGGTAAATGCTGTAAGCGAAGTCTAAGTGTCTAATAGCGACTTAGTTAGTGAATTTATAGCTAGTCTAATAATAGTCTTTTGTTTTGTAATGCAATCTTTACATTTTCTGTGCAGAAGCCAAATGAAGAATGTCACACCAACTTCAAAAGGACCAAGAGCAGACAGCAAGTGATGGAGGCACTGAGCGACTTTGTGGAATCCAACACCCAAATAGTGGTGAGTGTGACTACTACATCCTTTAGTTTAATTCCACATTAGCGTAATTTCTTCTCTTGCAAACGTTTCATCTGTACCTGCAGTGGGGCTACCTGAGACGACTGAAACAGTTGCGTCAGGTCCTGGAGTCGTCGGACTTCTTCAGAACGCATGAGGTCAGTTGTCTTGAGACACAATACAATAATTCCTTAAAGTATGTTTGAAATTAAAAAACCACTGAACCTGTTTTTGAATAGTTTGGAAAAGTGTGTTGTGATTCTGAGCTTATTTTTCCTTTGCAGGTATAGTTTAAATGATTGAACAACTTGCTGAAATAGTCATCTCTTTTTTTAGAGATGTTTTTTTGCCCCAGTGATCAAAATCATGCATGGAGAACCTCTTGACAGTAGATATGTAGAGATACACCACGTCTCTATTGGCGGTAGCCTCAGTAGTTGCTTCACTGTTACAAAACAACCCCACAACACAACTGCCGGCATGTCAGTGTACTATATAAAACCACAAATCATGTAGTAATTTTAAAAATCATCTGTAAAAAGTTAACAGTTTATCTCTGGTTTGACTTGCTAAGGGAACCTTAGCTTTGCAAACTACTTAACACTGCGAGAAGTTTATACTATAGCAGAACTACCACAGGGAGAAATGTAGCCTGGTCACTAAACCAACTTAGAAAAACTAGTTCAAACTACTTTGTAAAAGTAAAATGATGGATGTCATCTGAAAATGTAACAAAATATGAAATATGTAAATATGAGTGTAGTTCAATTACCAGCAAAATACTCCAAGATGTATTTCACTGCCAACACTGCAAATACTATGGTAAAAACAGCTCATTTATCTTTTACTTTCCATTTTGTTGACTTTGGATTTAGCATCAGCCACAACTTTGCCTTTATTTTTAGACTCATGTCAGTAAATGTTGGAGTTCTCTAAAAGGCAGACGGTGATACTGTTACAACTATAAAAAATGAGTCCAGCTGCTTGTGTCCCTGCAGGTTGTGGGCAGCTCCTTACTGTTTGTGCATGACCGTTCAGGCAGAACAGGAGTCTGGATGATTGACTTTGGAAAGACAGTGGCCTTACCGCCGCACCTCGCTGTGGACCACCGCACTCCATGGGTGGAGGGCAATCGAGAAGATGGCTACCTGTGGGGCCTGGACAACCTCATCAACATACTGGCCGACATGCTGCCTCTCTAAACATGCATGGAAACTCCCCCAGTCCTTTCTTCAGCACTCATACGTGAATGACTGTAGATGGATCGGTTTCTGAAATGGTGTCATGAATGAGAGCGCAGAAATGGAAGATGTGGTTAATTATGAAAAACAACAAATTTTGCACAAAAAAAAAAATAAATCACTAGAATCACGTAAATGTAGCCCATAACATTTTTAAGTCTTTTCAAAGGATCTATTGTAATATATGGGATCATTTAAGAAACCTCTGCATCCAGCGATTAGATGTACAATTACCAGTACAGGTTACACTATGAGAACCAAACGTAGTCCTTGTTTCCAGTGTCACCAGGAGATGTCGGATCCTTCCGGCTTAAAACAAACTTCTCCGTATTTTAGGAAACACCAGTGACACTAGTAATTCTAAGCACATAATAGAGATGACCTCTCTGTCTTGACCTCATGAGGTGTTGAAATGAGACTTTGTCTTTAAGTGGTTCTAAAACTATGATGCAAACAACAGCCTGTTATTTTCTGCATTTCTTTAATTAAATGCCCTTTTTGCCTCATTATTAGCATCATTATTTGATAATGTCTTGCGTTGTTGCATAAATGTGGTGTTTTAAATGATTATTAATGAGAACAGTCTACCATGACTTGTTAATTTTACTGTGAATTTGACCATTTATGAGCTGGTGGTAAAATCACATTCCAGTAGTTTTGGGTGCAGAACACTGTGACTTCATTAACTCATTAGATTTTAGCTCAGTAGGAGTAACCAGCATTTTTTTTTTCTTTTGGCTTTTTTGACAGAAAACATGAGCATTAAACATTTTAAAACACAGATTTGGTGTTTGTTACATCCAGCACAAAATGAATCTCATAATCTTTTATTTACATTGAAGGGGAAAAAGGTCATTACAGACCAACTCATCCAAGACACCCAGTTCATGTCATGGATTTTATTGAAAAAAGCCACAGTCTATTATGTTCATGGGACCTTGTAAAATCCTAAATCTCTACTCCAAAAACTCCTCATCAATTGCTTCTGAGGTTAAAAAATTGTATAGAACATCCAAGAGACTCTAAGGATAATATGCAACATGTATTCATGTAAATAGTTGCTGTTGAAATCAAATTAATAAATATGAACAACTTCTTACCTGAACGAAGAATCTTTCATTTTCAGCAATTAATACCTCCACTAGTTTTCACTTTCTTGCAGCCAAATTTTAATTCTGTGTGTAGTATTCATATAGTTCATCATCATCATCATATCTAGAATTTAACTTTTTCACAGCAGACATTTTGACTTGTTAAGGCAGAAAACACACTACTGTCATTAAAAATAACTGCGTCCCCTTTAGGTGTATGACTTTCAGGCCTTGGGAGTGTGAATGCTGGTTCACTGGAATGGCCTGATTGAACTAAATGGAACAGAGCTGTCGTTAATGTTATTACTAATGCCCGTGTTTTTGCCTGCTTTTACAAACCAAAATGTCTGCTGTGAAAAAGTTCTATTGCCTGCCACACATCTTATAATATATAGCTATAATATAGCTTC
>JAPQRN010000007.1:11071729-11098057 GCA_037367275.1 Coranthus polyacanthus
GTGTGTGTGTGTGTGTGTGTGTGTGTGTGTGTGTGTGTGTGTGTGTGTGTGTGTGTGTGTGTGTGTGTGTGCGTGAATCCAAACAGGGGGTATCCAATACAGGATAAAATTAGGCCAGCCAGGCCTTATATTGCTGACGGAGCTGGGGTGGCCAAAAAAAGCCTGGACTGCAAGCCAACAGTGGAAGTTCAAGAAAGAGAGGAGAGCAAGCAGGATCACCGCAGAAATGGCCACAAAATGTAAGCACATAAATGCTGAAAGCTTTAATAAATGTGAATCAAAGTGAGCGGTGAAGTGACCAGTCCAGCTTTCAGCTGGAGGTGGATTTATTTTTCCTTCTGCTGAGCAGGTGTGAATACAGCCCAGTCAGTCCAGCATGTCTTTCGTTTGGTGAACAGATGGACAGAATGGGATTCAACTAAATGAGACTGTGGTGCTGACTGAGTGTTGTTGTTTGTTTCATTCTTAGAATTGAGATTTTTTTTTAATCATTGTTTTTAATAATTTGTTGTCAGGGTTAGAGTCGGGTTCCTATGAGTTCAGTTGCGTGTCGAAGAAAAAATATTTCATATGTTTAACAACACATACATACATAGCTTTTGTCTAAATAGAAAAACCCTGAAATTGCGTTTCCGCTTCCTTCGCTGGTTTAATCTGTGTGAATGCATAATTTGCTACTTCTTTTGGAAAATCATTCGAGCGGTAGAGTGTGCGTGCGTGTGCATATATGTTTACATGTCAGATTGTTGTGTATTAGATTTAATAAGATAATTACTGTGAGATTAACACCAGGAGGCTCGTCTGATGTTGTTAAAGGCCTAATATCATTTAATGACTCACAGTGTGAGTAATCATTTATTTATTATTCATTTCCAATGAGTGACAGAATGCATTTTCCTCTGAATTATTATCTTTGTCAGCATTACATGGTAAACAGAGATAAAATCAAGAAAATCTTATTACATAGAAATACAAATGACAACATTCCTCAACAACATTTTACTTATTTCATATTCAAATGGTTGTCATCAATGAAAATATTAAGTAGTGTTTTTCTTTCTCTTATTTTGATCTATTTGTCCTTTTGTCATCACTTTATATAGATGGCAATATAAAAGGTAAGCAGTGTTGAGGTCACATATTACTAGTTACCCTGCTAAAAATGTAATACGTCATGTAACTTCATCAGAGTAACTTATTACTCTTTTGATTACTTTTCTAAAAATTTCTCTAAAGCTCACATGTTTGTGTAAAGCTCACAACATACTCATCACTGATTTCTGTAAAAAAAACCCACTGATTTTAAGTGAAAATTATATGAAATGTTTACTCCTTACATTTTCAGCGGTCAGTACTATAGAAATAATTCAGGTGTAACATCTTTTTAATCACCACATTTTTATTCATATTTTTTTCTCAGTAACTGATAACAATAATATTTATTTTGTAATTTATGTCATTACATGTAACTATTACACTGTATATAAGACTGTACACATATGTTGTGTGGCCTGTGCATGTTAAAAGCACCATGCCACTGGTTTTACACATAGAGATCAGTTTATTGATCATGGGGAGTACATTGTCTGTAAAGCAGTCTTAGCAGCGGAGGAGCTTTTTCTCATCATGCAGGATTTACGATCCAGGGTTTAAAGTTTGAACATAGAGACTTAAAACCACGTGCCTTTGCTATTCTTTATCTGGCTTTATCTGACTCTTCCATGTCCGCCAAAGCACAATATGACAGGCTGAAATGCAACTTTCAAATAGTTTTGGCATTGTTGAGGAGTAACTAGTGAGATATACCAACGTTATGCAATGAAATGACAAAGTATGACTGAAGTGTGACTGTAATCTGTTACAGTTACTAAGAAAAATATATGTAATTTAAATTACATTTACTAATCAAAATGTTAGGGATTTGAAAGTGGTTAGATCTGAATGTATTCTTTTCAGTAAAAACATTGATGTGGAATATAGCAGCCGAACAGACCAAGGTCATTGGAGAACAATGCCTTTGAGTGCTGGAAAATTCAACAATATTTTCCTCCTGACATCAGAAAAGGCCTCTAACACTTCTGTACAGTGTTCATTTAAATGGATGGTTTTAGGATTTTTGAGCTCTATTGTATCAAGCATAATAAGTTAAATTACTTTGATGAAGTAATTAAAATAGACACAATAGGCTACTTATCACTTATTACATAACAGAGTAACAAGTACTTATTAACTATTGGCCACAGGTGTAAAATAGACCCAGATATGTATTTTTTTTTTACCTTAAAAGAAGAGGCAGGCTTACTCTTACTCTAATTAACCTTCCGTCACTCTGCTGTTTCCAGTGTAGTATTTAACAGTATTTGTAAGTATAGTGTGTCTGCGTTCTTTGGCAGTGGTGGATCTGGTGTATTGGAGGAACATGAGGAGGACTGGGTTTGTGTTCACGGGGCTGGTGGTCAGTCTGGCCAGTCTGTTCCAGCTCAGCGCCATCACCGTGCTGTCCCACGTCTGTCTGGGCGTCATGTGTGTCACCTTCCCACTCCGTCTCTACTACAAACTGCTGGAGCTGCTGCGCTGGAACCCCGGGGTGCACCCCTTCCAGTGAGTCTGTCCACACTGACTCAGACTCGTGTGTAACGTAGCTGTTTTAGAGCTTTAACACCAGACTGTCTCTGTTTCCAGGTCCTACTTGGATCATGACAGCTCGCTGACAGATAAGGAGACAGTGGTGCTGGTGGAGGAGGTGGTGCTGCTGATCGCATTTGCTGTCACAGAGATCAAACGCCTCCTTTTCATTGAAAACCTGATCGACTCTATTAAGGTCCGAGCCCTGTGATAAATAATTACAAAAATCAACGTGTGAACCTAAGCCAATATCACAAATCCTAACAGTGATTCTTTAGTTTTTACCACTGAGGACTAAACAGAAAGTGTCAGCAAAAGATCTTGATTTACAACATCCACTAAAAACATACAAAAGCTTTATAACACCTCCATTTTCTCTAAAGGAAAGACCTACACTGTTAAAGCTTAGATTGGTCTGTTAATTTTGTTTATTGTCTTATTGTTAATTGCATTTTTCTTGTTGCTTTTGTACTGACAAAAGGTTTTAGAACTCTATACCAAAAAAAAGATTAGGGCATCAAAAAAGGCAAAAATAACATGGATTTCAGATCTATAGAAAAGGAAGGAAAGAAGTAAATGGATCCTTGAAAGTTGATGCAGTTTGTGCCGGTGTCCAGCTGTTGTTGATTACTCATAAAAGCAGTGTTAGAAAAGACTGTGTTTCTAAACGACTGAAGCATCATTTGGACAATATTGCACCATAGGAAGCAGTATATCACCATCACAACAGCAAGAAAAGGGAATCAACAAAAACAGACAGACCAGTAGTGTACACCTAACACATGTTCTTACCTTTCTTACTTGTTCTCTGGTTTGATTGATAAAATGTGGAGTTGCTAAGTCATTTCTTTACTTTATACTATTTTGCAGTGAACTGTTAGCCAACAGTAAATGTACATGTAAAGTACATGTATGTATATTTTGCCAGGAGTCAATTACAACAATTTTAATAAAGATTTGTACAGTATCGATTAAACAAGGTGAATACATCAAAAGCTACTCGTCAGTGGCATCAGCATTTGATATTACAAGAAGTCCTTTACTGTTCAGGTCATTTTCAAAAGAGATTTAAACTCAAAAAATGAGAGTACTTTTGTGCGCTGTCTCTCTCAGTTTGTGGTGCTCCTGTATCTGCTGACCAATGTCGGTGTCCTGACCAACGGACTGACTCTGGTGATAACGGGTAAGAGTTTCCACTTACGCATACTTAGATTTAAATTTAAAGAAAGGTAATCGTTTTGCATTCCAGTGTAGCGCATGGATCCCTTTAAGCAGGTGAATATCAGAGGACATGATATAACATACAGTGTGTCTCTTTGTTTTGCAGCTGTGATTGCTGTTTTCTCTCTTCCTCTCTTGTATAAAAAGCAGCAGGTAAGACAGAACATTATGCAGATTATATGTTTTAACAATGCACATTTGGCCTTTGTGTTGGGTTTGAGTCCTATTTTGAGGACCTTCATGTCTGTGACCTGGTTCAAGTCATTTCTCTGCTGTGTTTAACCAGTGGTGGAATTATACTATTACATTTACTCAAGCATTGTGCTTAGGTTTCCACATACTTGTACTTTACTCAAGTATTTCCATTTTATGCTACTTTATACTTCAATTGCATTTCATTTCAGAGGGAAATGCTGTACTTTTTGCTCACTTGTGTTACTTTTTACAACAATATGGTGCAATACTACACTACTAATGTACCCACTAGTTCTATAAAAGTGGCTCCACATTGATGAACTACAACATTAAAATGCAAGAACGTTTTTATTTGTTAGACATAAATACTTGGAGTCAGAAAGACTTTGATACTCAGTAGTATAGTACATACATAATATTATATTTTGCTGATGATAACCCTTTACGTTTACTTGATGATGAGTCCTTTTATTTCAGTAAAATCTTGAATTCAGGACTTTTTAATTGTAATTTTATTATCTGAGTAATTCCACCTCTGTGTCTATTGACTAAAGGCAAAAAAGCACCAAAAAATGTTTTGAAAGCTGTATATGTTTATTCTATCAGAAAACAATGTAACAAATGAAGTGTTCAATAGGAAAACTAAAACCGCTTTGTAATGTGTACGTAAATGTATCTAATCTGTGGTGATAAAACATTCATTTTCTGGGAGAGAACAACTAAAATGTCTTTTATGAAATCCTTCAGTATTGCCGTGACATATGAGATGCTAGATAAAAAGATGTTTCGACTCATCTGTGTGTCATTGTAGGTGCGGATAAGGAGGATGGTTAGAGCCGTCAAAGCTTTCATAAAGAAAATCAAAAACCTGTAAGTAATCTGAGCATTATGCAGCTATATGAAGAAATACCTGTCTGTGTTAGTAGAATATGGAAACGTTTTAAATGTGTCTTGTGATATGGTGTGTTTCTATTTGTCTCAGCTGCATCGGTCTGTATGAGTCAGTGAAACCTTCTCCTGCATCGGCTCCTGCACCTGCAGCTGCACCGGCCGCCAAACAGAAAGTGAAAGCAAAGTAACTTGTTGGTCACTAATATGTAAAAAAAAAAAAAAAAAAAAAAAAAAAAAGAAACAGCCAGCAGGATTTGGGATTTGGAAAATGTTGGAATGGTTTATCCTCTTTGGGGCCGCTGGAGGGGCAGCTCATTTCCATTTGTCCGCCATGATGTTTGTTTACGGGAGCAAGATTTAATTGATCCTGACAGCTGAAACAAAGCTGCCATTCACTGAAGAAGAGGGAGGGGAACTAAAACAGCAGAGGAATTTTATTTACTGAAATACTTTCTGCAGGCACTGTTTAATATAACCAGTTCACAAAACCATCCAGTGAAAGCAGAAGATCATAGTATCTTTTTAAATTTTGGTCTATTTTGCGTAACTAGGCGGCACCGTATCCCTGCTGAACGGCACATGAAGCAGTGAAGCATCATTACTGCTGTCATTATTTAGCACTACTTAAGTTTATTTGAGCATTACAAAACAATAAGCTTTATGGGTTTTTTTTATAAACCTATAAATGGGTTTGATTGGACAGAGTTTCTTTGTAATGTATCTCTACAAAAATGCCCTCATCACTTCATTTGTGACAATGTGATGAAGCACCGTTCACTTGCTGTGTAGATTTAACAAAGTCCGCGTCATTTTCACCCACATTTAACTTGATACATTACATTTAACAAAACCATGATGCTGGGTAATACAGTAACAAATGGTTTGTGCATCAAACTGTTTACTCAAGTACCGTACAAATCTGACATACTTGTACTTTACTTGGGTATTTCCATTTTCTGCAACTTTATACGTCTTTATCACTACATTTAAAGGCAAATATACTTTGTACTCCACTACATTTATTACAAGTAACTTACTTTTCAAACATATCTTTAATATAAAAATACAAATGTGCACATTAATTATGATGTGTTACTATAGATTAGGCTGCCCAACTGTATATACTGTCATTACCAGCTGCAACATTAAAGACGAGCACATTAATGCATCAATAATCCAGTTACATATATTATTCTGAAACGGGCCATTCTGCACTTTTACTTTTGGTACTTTAAGTATATTGCGATCTAGTACTATTGTACTTTTACTTAAGTAAGGTTTTGAATGCAGGACTTTTACTTGTAACAGAGTATTTTTACACTGTTGAGAACTTCTTCCACCACTGGTGTCAAAACAAGCATGAACAAAAAAAGATGTTAAAAGACGTTCTAGTTTTCGTTGCCAAACCTGAGCCAGTTAGCTGTTAGCTCAATGTGTAGAAGCAGCTGTTAGCATGTCGGGCAGTGTCCATGTGGTCTTCAAATGCAGCTGAACTCAAACTAACATGTCTTAATGAGCTGAAGTAATTCACTGTCCTTTTACATTATGATCCCAGGTCAAACTGACTTTAAAGGCCTGCTCATAATGTAAAGGTATCCACACTAACAGGGACATTGCATCTAGAAATACTCTACATGTTGCTGTTGAATTTGTCATTATTCAACCAAAAAAATTCTGAGTATATTGATACAAATTTCCAACAAAACAAAAGCGTAATCACGGTCTTTAGAAACAATATTGTATTGCATTGTTTTTCTGTTGTGGTTGTCTTATTTTCCTTTGTTTTGGGTTTACTGATTTCTATAGGTATGTATTATTTTGTATTGTAATTTCCTATTGTAATGTTGCCCCCCAATAAAAAGGTTATAACAAAAACGAAGGTGTTTCCTCAGCTCTGGAAAACTGGAAAACTTGATAAGTGATTTTCAGTTCCTAAAAGCCATTGATATTGATCTCAGAGTGACGTTTACTAATTATTCACTGATGTAATAAACCGCGATTAGATCTGTTTTTAAGTCAAGTTAGAATATTTACTGAGGCCTAATGTGATGGAGCAGAAAGTCCTAAGTGAAGCTGCACTGCCACGTGTGACCACCATGTGTCGCTCTTGTAAAGTTTCTCAGTTCACAAGATGTAAGAGAGAGAAAGCCGGGGCAGTGCTGAGGACATTTACAGACATTTCCACAGTCATTGTGTTGTGTTATTACATCGTGAGCGCCTGCTCTCCAAATACAAAACACTACACCTTCAACATAAAACACTCCCAGCTATACAAACAGCTTTTCTTCTCCTCTGTGCTAAGGCAGCAGTAGATACAATGTGACTGTGACCTTGAGATGAAGTTACTCAAAAATCCTCTCCACATCAGTTCAAACACTCCGAGATATTCAAGGACTTTTCGTCTTGTTTCCACACGTCGTGACTCAGCTCTCCCATCTGTTACATTTTTTAGTTTGAGAAGGTTACTGAACACCATCATGCAGAAAAATCAGATTTTTTCACAGCAGCTTAGAAGATAAGTTTCCTTGCTTTCTACTTGTTTTAGTCTATGTTGCTATGCAGTGCTTTTGATTTTATGCTTAAGACTGAGAACACATTTATGTCCATCTCTGCAGAATGAATGCATTGTGTCTGTGGAGCAAATTTGACAACGACACGCATGTTACTGAAACATTTTAATCCGTTGAAAAACACTAAAAATACAATCTGATCAGAGGTAAAACCCCTACAATGTCAATATGGCACTTCAAACAGTTAGTTCTCCAAACCTAGTATAATTTACAAACAAGTCTGTCTTCACTCCAGCTTTAAATTGTGATTCTGATCATTGTCTCTGATGCAGTGATTGCAGTTTTTTTTACATAACAAATGCACTGTACAGAAAAAACTAAAACCATGATTACCTCAGATAATGGTTTCTCTTATTACTACGAAGTTAAGACTCTATATAATCACACTAGCACAGAGGCTACATTTACAAATCTACGGTTTCTGGTGACAGAGCATTTTCTCATAACATTACAACAGTAAATCACAGAACAGGGACAGACAAACCTTAATTAATCCCTTCATGGTCTGTGTGGCAGTTAGTATACCATGGATCTTGGTAGTTCAGATCAGGCATGGTTTGGTCTAATAATATTCAAAAGAGTCAAAATACAGCAGATATATACATTGAGGTAATGAAAATAGTGTTTTTTTCTGTGTTTTTTATTCACATCTATTTATGTGCAGTGCATTTATTGGGGTAGGACAGTAGATGCTGTCAGTTTTGTTGTCTTGGTCGTTGGATAAGTATCATTCTGGTGTCTTAAGTTACATGAAAAGTTAAAGGAAATAAAATTGAAAAACTGCTTGTAAAGAGACACAAAGTCCTTTAACGATATACTGTGGAGCATGTGGCTCCATCAAACTGTGGTGTTGGTCAGAGCGACTGTTCAGGACATCTGTTACACATAGTGTTCACGGTGGTTGATGTACACTCGGTCTGTCCCACTCTGATGACACACCCACTCCAGGCGGGGTGGCTGCTGGGTGGGGCTTTGTGCTGCTGGCGGTCCTGGCTTCGTCGTGGACGTCTGTGGTGACTCGTACCTGCGTCCTGTCCTGCGAGTCTGCAGATTAAATCACACACATCACTGTAACATCATTTATATCCGACTGCTAAAGACTGATTATTATTAAAGGTTCAATATGAAAGATTTGCACGTGCTTTAGAGAGTTTGTTGACGTCATCTAATTCCATTTCTTAGCTAGCGACTATTTCTGTTGCCTTCATAATAACAGCCTCTAAACTGATTTCAATGTAAGGGACAAAATTTTCATACTCGCTTCCAAGTTCTTCTTCAGACCTCCTTCTGCTCATCTACAGTGGAAACTGTGCAATGCTAGTTAAGTTAGCTTACAAATGGAGTTAGATAACACCAACAAACAAGCGATTCCCAGCACAAAACAGACTTCGACACAAGGAGCTTAAGCATATGAAAAAGTCTGTATGGCTACTTTTGGCTATAAAAACTGAAGCTTGAGTTGAGTCACAAACAAAACTTAAAATTTCAACTATCTTACACTTGTCCTATAGTAAGTCCTTTCTGCCACGAGGGGTCTCTTAATCAAAAAGAAAACTCATTATTTGAAACTCTATCTGACGTGACTCAGACACAAATCATGTTTACAGACATGGTGCTGTATTAAAGCTTTCATTTGGTATGAAAACTCTTAACATTACGCGACCATATTCATTAGTTTGGTGACTTGCATAAGCTCAATATTGAAATACATCAATAAATGACCTCTCCACTGGATTACTGTGTTGCAGAATGGCAAGCAAAAAACAGTGTATGTATTAGTCACTTTTAAACACTTTACGCCTGTATGCTTCTGACGTTAATCCAGTGTTTACCATGTTTTCCTGCAAAGAGGATGAACCGTTGACAGGTGACCAAATGAAACAGGCAGTTACATTGAAAAAAAAACATGTCTCTGAATTTGACATTGTTGGAAACATTTAATACAATCTAATTACACAAGTCGACAAAATATATTACATAGGCCTAGTTGTTTTTACACAATTTAATGTTGAAATGTTACATATTATAGCTTCAAATGAGCACAGACATTGGGCCTCCAGCTTAACAGTCACAGATAATAACCTTAGTACCTAGGTTTTTATTATTCCTTTCTTTATTTGTGACTCAGTGCTCATCACTAGCCAGCCAAGTGTTAAAATTTGTGTTATAGCAGCATGATGATGATACAGATATACCTGACACAGCCAGGCCACCTGCGATGCGTGGACACCCAGAGGAACGGCTGGTGCTCTCTCAGAGTAGGGAGGAGGTGGTTTGTGTGTCGGAGGAAGGTCAATCCTTCAGACAAAGAGGGAAATGAAATGAGGAGATACATTAGTTTTTCAGAACAGATGGACACCTTGTAGAGCAGGTTGTGGTATTAGCAAAAGGTAGAATATAAATACAACTGCAGTGATGGTTTGGAGACAAATTCTCAGTCCCATGGTACTGGATGTATACATGATTTTGTATTAATAATGTATGAAAGATATCAATCTAGTAATACTAATGACACTACACCTCATTTGACAGGCTTTAGGATGTTTAACAACATGGATATAAAGATGATCTACACACACCATCTTAGGTAAATCTGGAGACTTTTGACAGCTGCTCTGAAATCGTTTCCTGTAAATGACAATAAGACACTGAAGTCCTTCATTTTCTCATTTGTTGAAATCCCAGTCCACTACTAAAATGAAACCTGGAGACAGACCTCAGCCATTCATAAAGCGGTGTCATGACAGGCATTGATTTTCTAGCGCCGTATATCACTTAACTTGCTGCTGAGCTTCTCTTTCATTCTCAGGATGAGAGCTGTAAGAGATTACAGTCAGCACTCTCTCAGTGACCTGCTGTCCCATGTTCGCATGTGAGGGACGAGGCCTGCCTTCGCCCTCCTGTCATCCCATGGGGACATCCAGCCACGGTCACACTTAAGATGCTAAGTTGGTCGTGGCAGTGTCCACAGAGCAACTTAGCATCTGTGTCAGTGTAGTGATGCAGGGAGCTCACAGATGCACTGAGTTGACTGTTTTTTTCATCCATACATCCTGTTTGCTGCTGGTTCACTTAATCAGTCATTTTGAAACTCAGTCTAGTGTTTAATGTTTTTCAAAAACCCCTGCAGAGGGTGCTATTGCTAATGTAATGCTGAGCAATTTTAAAGCTGCACTATTAATTAATAACAATGGATCAAATGACAGTGTAGCTCTATGAAGCATTTTAGTGTCTTTCAGTTCATTGTTTTGCGTTTCCAGGCTGTAATTGTACTGTTTTCGGTTGGCTGTTTGATTTGAGTGTCATTTCCAGATGAAGCTGGTACTGTCAGCAAAAATATTTTGGTTTCACTTTTGCAAAGTCGCATGAAACACAGCAGCTTAATTCATCAATTGACTACAAACACGACTCCGAATGAATGCTGTTTCTCCGTCTTGCTAACAACTTTGCCATGAGAAAAAAAGGTTTACTGACTGGTTAAATGTGTGACATGTTAATGTTCATGAATGCAAATTATTTCTAAGTTAACAGCTTTGTTTGGAAAATGATGCATATAATTGTGTTCTTCCAGAATTCATCAGTGGATGATGGTACCAACCTGCAACCTTGCAGATATGGTTGACAGGTTCATAATTATGATTTGTTTGTGAAAAGTAGAAGTCTAATCAGAATTATTAGACACGTGTATTCGTATGAGGACTTTAATGGCAAATGACAAAAGGTTTCATTAAAACAAACCCATCAGGTTTCATCCTCGTACACCAGAGCACATAAAAGCTCCTGTTCAGTCCACTTAACATCTGTCACAAACACACATACACATACATATACACACACACACTCAAAGCATGTAATGCCAGTCACAGGACTCTGGCAGTGTGTGACCCAGCTCTTTCTGTAAATAATTTAACCTCAAAGTTTATTCTTCTTTGCTCTAACATTAACATGAGTGCTGGTGCACTATAGGAACAGACTGAATAAAATAGGACAAGGGCTCACTGCCAAGACAGCAATTATCTGCCACCCCTCAACCTTGTCCCGCAGCCTCCCTGCTCTGGGGTGTACACCGCTGCAGCACTCTTCACAGGAGTAAGGAGCAACTCTGTGAACTCACTGATGGGCTTCAGTCAACCTCACAAGGTATCATCACGTCATTAATTAACCAGCCGAGCATACACAGCAGCATGAATTATTAGTCAGACTTACACTTTGTCAGTGAAAGCAGGCGGAGGGGCCTTGCGAGCAGTGACGATCACAATAATGAAGACGGTGATGAGGAAGAGAGCGAGGACCGCACCCATCACAGCTCCAGCCACAGCAATGGAGTTTGACCTCTCTGCCTGAGACTGGTCTGAGACAGAGTGGACAGAGACCGTCAGTGCACCACAAACACATTGCAGTCAACATGAGACAATATGGGACAGGAAGATAGTTAAACTCACAGTACAAGTTAGAGAATTTGATTTGCATCTGCAATAAAATATGGGATACAGTATATGCTCAAGAAGGACAGTTATGTAACCTGTGAATATCATAAACTCACAAAGACACAGTTTGAAACTTGCACTTCATTTCAACTCCTGCCACCTCAAGGCAATGACAATAAGTATCTGTAGTTTAAAGGTACAGTGCGTGAGATTTAGCAGGAAATAACTGCAACCAAGGATTTTCAGATTTATAATTATGCTTTCAGTTTCCTTAGAATGAGATGATTTGATTTGATTTATTATTGTGTCATGCACGTCATATGCTCAGCCCATGATGGGCTTATAAAACACCATTTATCAACAAAGGAAACCACAGCCAGAGTACCAACATGAATTACACATAATACTAAACAAACAAACCCTCCTGACATTTTTTTTCCAAGCTTTAGAAAGAAAGGCAACCAACTTATGAACATTAAACTTAAACAACCACTCCATGCTGTCATCATCAGAGCACAAAAATATTTCTGGATTGTGGACAGACATGTTATTATATATAGACATTCTTAAGCTCTTTAGCTCGGTGCGGTATAGCTCATAAATCCCAAATAAATGTTAGTCAGTGGGCCAAAGCAAAAATTCAAAGTACATGCCCAATAATTTTTCTCAAGGTGATTTCTATCTATTTAAAGGCTGATTTGTGCTCAAGTTGTTTTCTGTTTGATTAGTTTGTTTGATGATATAAAAATGGGAGGTGTAATGACCAATTTTCTGCGTCAGACGTGCAGGAGGAAGTGAATCAGGCAGCTGGCCGGATTTTGGCTTTACTTTTCCACAATGACAGGAAGTGGTGTTGTATTATCCATCTTTATATACAGTCTACACTCACCACTAGATGCCACTAAATTGTAAGCGCTGTCAAACCTACAGACACTGACAAGGAAGGCAACAATTTTGAAACTTCCACAATCTGCAGAAAATCAGTGTTAGCTAAAGTTTTTTTGTTTTGGGTACAGCGTAAGCACATTTTAAAATTGGCAACATGTTTTTTGGAGGGTACATGTTGTCCTTAATCCGTTGAACGGTACAAACTGTTCTGACATTTATTATCTTTTCTCAAGATCTATTTTTTACTCTGGAGAGAAAAGGAAGAGAGTCCAAAGCAGGTCAAACTTTCCACAGAGGATGGAGGGAGGCAGATCCCAAAAGACTTTGATGATTCCTCAGTCTGTATCGTTTATTTAACATTTTCACTTCCCTCCGTTCATCTATGTGTCCATATTTGTCCTCTGTGTTTTTGTATGTGTGCAGATTAAGATACAGTAGTAAACGGTGATGAATTAACGTTGTTAGACCATATGCTTGTATTCGTGCCATGTTGTCCACTGAAGGGATTAGGATTAATCATGATTAAGATGCATTAAACTCACAGAACAGCAAGCTTTGGCCAATCAGCAGTAATGTGGTAAACTGTGATTGTGGGCCACAGAAGCAACTGGAGGACAAAAGGTGATAGAGGAAAAAAAAGCAAAGTGTGACATGGTCAATTCCAGTTGATTTAGCTGTTGAGGTGGGAAAAAAATCAATAATGTGCTGAGATGAGAATCCTAAATAACAGTTCAATTATGATGCAGATTGAACGAGCCGGGACATTTAAACCTCTCCCCTAAAAGCCACTTCTTCCTCTTTTTCCCCTCCCCCTCTCCCTTCATGTTGTCCTCTAACAGTTAATAAACGTTCGATTACCTTTGATGGCTGCTGAACTATGACAAGAGCCTCTTCAGTTGATTAAGATGCCTTTAAAAATGCATTTTCTCAAGTTGCCCACTTAAATGCCTGATGGCAGACATTTTTATTCTCATGCATAATGTGACAAGGAGTAAAAAAAAAGCTTCAAACTCACTGTGTTAGCCCATACCGTTTAATCATACCAAAGTATAATTTGATCGTTTATTCATAACAGAACAGTTTTTAAAAGAGGTCAATGTTATGCATCAACCTTCATGCACTGCGCTATTTATCTAAATATAAAACTATATGAGGCATTTTGTGATATATATTGTATCTGCATGCATATTTTAACTGCTACTCTCATTTAAGAAGTTCCTCAGTTCACAAAAATCATCCATTCTGGAGGGGTTTGGATTACTGGAGTTAGTGCTGGATCAACTGTCCCCACACTGGGATCTGGCTCCAGTGCCAGGCTCTGTCTTTATCTCGCATGCCTCTCCTACTTCAGCACTTTATCATACAGCCATCATCACCGAGCAGCCGATAAAGTGCATGATGATGTTCACTAAGGTCAGCACAGAAGGCCAGATCATCATGAATTAAACACAGCACACCTCAGTGGCTTGAGCAGAAAGACAACCCCCTCTCCTAAAACTTCAACAGCAGGGTCAAGGGTCATGCTATTGCCCAGACAACAGGCCTGCCCCCGGGGAGCAGATGTTGGTGTAGTAGCGAAAAGGGGGGAGGACGGTTAGACATAATGGACGAGTTTTTTTTCTCTCAGACTTTAGTGGTTTTAGCTCAGTGATGAGACAATTTGATCCCACTTCTACTGGGGAGTTGATATCAAAGTCTCTCTCACACAGCCATCATCCTTCTGTGCTGCCTCAGATATTTGCTCACTCCTTTGTGTGTTGTGAAAAGTATCCTTGGAAACTGTTGTGTCACAAGCAAAAAGCAAATCCACTGATCTTCTCCACGAGTCTTTCAAACAAATTCAAGCATCGCTCACTGACATTATCACTGTTACTGAGTTCACTGCTTCACTTTTGTTAGTTCCACCATATACGGAGCGTTGGGATGGTTACTTTTGAAATTTAAAAGGGTACAGATAATGAGTCACACTGTTAAAAATGCAAAAGCCAAGTCAGTTTTTTTACATTTATTTACAAATATGTTGTACAATATACAACACCCTCTGTCATTTGACCCTCAGTTTCAGTAGGAAATACTCCATCAAAAAACCCTTTAATGAGGGAAAGAATGGAGGAAACAAGTAATAAATAAAAAAATAATGTGACTGTTTTAAATATTTGGAGACGCAGGTTGCTTACAGTGACATGCATTGGTCTGATTGGCAGACGAGAGGCGGAGCAAAATCAAACAAGGGAACCAATCAAAAACAACAATTCAAATTTGAGCTTAAATGAATGAAGCCTGTCTAGATGTAGAGACAGATGCCCTTCAACATTTTTCCAATGGCTTTGCTGAGCTGCAGTGTCAAGAAATATGCCAAAAGGCATTCCTGCCCAGCAAAGAGATGCAAAGCAACCAGTGGCGACCCTAGAGTCTGTTGGGGCACAAATTCCCAGGGGGCCCCTCCAGCCAGTGTTCATCACTGTTACGTTCTGACACCGACCAAAAGTGTACAAAATCTAAATTGTTTTTTTGTATTATTATTTCAGATGTTTACCTTAATGGATTTTTCAAAATATTAAAAAAATGTAATCAGTAACTGTAATTTACAGTGCACTATGGTATATTTGTGCGTGCTTGTGTGCTTATGTGAGGTTTATGTTGGAGTCTGGTCTGTGCTTTAGCTAACGCCATTTCTAAGCTAACATTGGTCTCGGTTGCCTACATCATGCCTGCAAAAATCCTTGAGTTGTTCGACACCTCTGTTCCTCTACAGCTGCAACAGTGGGCAACACTAGCTACCGTTAGCTTAGAAATGGAGATGGCTAACATCCACAGACGTCCCCAGAACAACACAGACTCCAACACAAACTTCACATCAGCACATGAGCAAATGCAAATCTTAAACAGACAACCTTTAATTACACATTTTTCCCCAGTAATTGCAGCATTTACAATGACATTCATTTTGTAATTTAAATACATAACACTGTTATATGTAACTAGTTACTCCCAACACTCCATGTTAAGACTGAGCATGCCCTGTCTCAAGGTCGGACTGAGGACTACTGCTGCGACCATGATGAGAAGACAGAGAGGTCAGAAGAAATCAAGACTTCTGGGGGAAGTGTGTCTTGAGGACCTGGTGTCCAGGGCTGAAAAATGTCAAGGTCACATCAGTGTGATATTTCCTTAGTGAGGAGAAATCTCTATTGCAGCAGGACGCGACGCTCCATTCTTTTTACAGTAATTCCAGCAGCTAATTCTCTCATTCTGCTCTGCCTTTCACAGCAGCACAGTTAACCTCTCAGCTTCACACAGCTCCTCTTTCCCTCTCCCTCCGCTTTCTGTGGCCAGGTAGAGCTAGCAGGAAGACAACCTCCCATCAGCAGCTCCAGATGAGCTTGTTGCCATGGGGACAGTCAATGGGCTGGAGAGTGGGGACTTTGGGCCAGACATAAACACTCAGCGTTTAATTTTACCAGCTGGTAGTCAGTGGGAGAAAGACACGGGGGGAAATCACAAAGGAGATGCGCTGTAGGGGAGAGCAAGGGCTTTTCTATCTTGTAACAAAGCAAAGTAGGACCAGAGAGGAGGGCAGGCAGGAAGCGGAGTGGGGGGGGGGTGGGGGGTGTTGGATCTCCCCCGAGTATAAAAATACCAGTGGAGAGGAACAGCTCAATGTTCCAGATTTCACCATAAAACCCAATAAGCTATGCATTAACATCTTAAAGCATGGCTAAATATCATAGTAATGAAGATAAGGTGGTGCGAGGGAACACGATTTTGGATTACATCATGTGCGGCATCCCACATGTGCGTGCCGGATTGGGGCGGGGGGGCGGCTTTTGCAGCATTATGCGTTCGGGAGCTGGAGATGATGTCATTTATAGAAGCACAAAGAAGAGACTGAGCAGTGTGAGTAATGGCAAGCTCAAAAACCTCCAGAGAAAACAACTCACAGGTGCTAAGGTGCTTTATTGAACTAAAGTATCTCAAAAAGATTGACAAAATAATGCTCCACTGTTGTCACTGACATTAATATTCTTTTTTTCCTTCCAAAAACTTACATTTCATCTGTATATACTGTACAAAAAACAAACATAAGGTGCTTTTCAAGACAACGTGACTCAATTCTTTTGAACAGTGATTCTACAGAAAACAAAAACCCCTGACAGAGTCTACAATCTGGCAGTAATACCTGTGAAGATTGAACTCATATTACATCAAAATTTAATTCAAGCTTTGTCTTTTTTTTTGTGTGTTTAAATGCCTCTAGATTTGCAAATATACTGTCACTGACTGTCATGGGCAGAATATGGCACTACAAAGTCCTTACACAGTAATTCAATGAAGTCAAAATCATAAAAAAAGGCAACAAATAAATCTCACAGAGCAACAAAACTGTTTAAAACAAATAAAATCCTCAACTAACAAACAAAAAAACCCCCTATATTCTTCTATGTATCTAAGGCACTAGTTGTATTTCTCAACCCAAAGTGAAGGACATTTCTCAAGGTAAAGATATTGATGACTGATCTCTATACAAAATGTCACAGCACAAAAGAGCTTCATTAATCCAGGTGAAGGGCTGCAAACTGATAAGTCAAGCAAAAATAGTATATTGATTCGTGGAATTTCCATCTTAGTGCATAGAAGCAAAAAAGGGATTAGAGTTGACAGCTACTTCCTGTTACTGTCTGCATTTGTGTGAAAGTGATCAGAAAAGCATAATTAATAGCATGCCCACCTAAAATCTTACTTTTAGGAACAATCTAAATAAGGTTTCATAGTTCAGAAATAACCAACCACCCATACCGACTTTAAACTGTTGACAAATGATAAAGAAACAAGTTTCCCTTTCGCCTCTAGGCACACAGATGGCTTCAGGTTGACAGATATCTGTGTGGGTTTTCTTGGGTAGGCCACTGACCACAATGTAAACAGCTTACATTTGAAATACTTTTTACCAGAAATTTAAATGCGTATAAAACTGTTGAGTGTACTCTGTGTATTATGTGATACAGGACCTCTAAATGGGCCCCCAAATGAACACAACATTTTCTGACAAAGTTGAACTGATGTAGTTATGTAACATATTTTTGTTTTCTTCTCGCTTGTTGAATGTGGGCGGGGCTAACCGTAAAAAAGGTGACACTGCTTATTTCTTAGCACCAGTCAGTTTCATTTGAAGCTTAAGTTTCTTACTCTTAAACCCTATTTTTGATGGTGTTCCTCCAAACTCAGTGCAGCTTGTTTAGCCACGAATATCATAAAGTCATATAGAAAAGCACCTACACAGTTGTTTATGTTGCTTGCTTACACCTTTACTCCTGTATTCAAGGCTGTGAGGCGGTGTCCAGCTGGAGCTTCACAGACAGCTCCCTCACTATTTTGTGAGTTCTGTTGTACTGTACTGTTTGGGGGGTCAATCCATTTACAATTACCTTCAGGTCTAAACTAATTAAGATTTCAAACCCATATTTCAGAGGCTTCAGATGTAGTATTTCAAAGCTCAAGCAACAAAAAATGTAATTATCTCTAGCATATTTCTCAAAAACTAAAATATCAAAACACCTGCATGGCAATAGTGGATACCACTAGTGGTAAGTAATAAATTTTTTTTACTATATCTGAACTGTCCTTAACAGGTAGTACCTGGACAGGAAAGCCTCGGTCTGTGAGTATAAATTACTTCTACCGAACTGCAAATTATTAAACAGCAGTATTCTGTATATACTCTGAGTGCAAGTTACAGTGGCACATTATCAAATCTCACTATGAGAACTGCAGCTTATCAATTTCAAAACCCATAAAGAAATTCGTGAGAGTTAATAACAATGGGGGAAAAAAAAACCAAACAATTTTGATGACTTTAATACTAAACTGGCCTAAAGCATCTTTTCATTTCTACTTCAGGTTACAAGACCCTGTATACAACAGTGATACGCATTGATATAAGCTAATAATCAGTTGTTACCTAGTCAGTAATACCTATGTGAGACACCGTCATCACAATATTTATACATACAAACTAAACAAATATTTGGCATCTTTCAGCTAATACTGTATATGTGACCATACTACTAAGGTTGGCATGTATTCACAAACACTAGTGTACATGAAAGAAACTGTCAGATCTCCTTCATAAATAGGTGCAAGTGCCAAAATTCTTATGATTTTTTTTATTTGTGAATATTTAATCTCTCTTAAAAATTGAGGATTATCTTGAAATCTATCATAGATTTATTTGTGTTTAACTGATAAACTGCCGGGGCTCCATGGCCAAAAGAAGCCGACTTGTAAAGCACTTCCTCCTCAGTGCGATCACAGTACCTGTGTGGTGGCCCGCAGTGTTATTACTACCTAAAGTGTCTGGCTACAAGCAACTAGAGATTTGTAGCCTGAAATCATCTTCAGAAAAGAAAAAAGGACTGAATAAATTATTTTATAGCTACTGAAATGATAAACCTGATTAGTGCAACACAATTACTGTGTCCTTTTCTGGCGAGTAAGTACAATACTGTGCATAAAAAAAACCTGATCTGTCTATGTGCAGTAGATTTTATGTGGCATTATTCGAAGTAAACGTAAAATTTTTTTTGAAAAAAAACTGGCAAATTCTACAGATTTTAGTAGTGACAGAGGAGAGGCGATTATTTCTGGTAGGACACAATGACTCTTGAATGCTTTCTTTGTGTAATTAAATACTTTTGACTGGGAGGCCACCGTATGGTGACTGCCATACTGTAGCCTGCTTTGAACAATGCCCCTGCTGATGGCCCTCTTCAATTTCCAAGAGCCGTGGTTCAGTGCAAGAGTGCAAATTCTTAGACGCATCCATTATCATCCGGTAGCACACAGAACAGTGTGAATGAGGCTGAACTGGGGATGACAACTGACAAGAACGATAAAGAACAAACGTCTAAAAGGTTAAATGCATGTAGTAACATTCCAGATTATTTAGACTTGCTCTGAATGTTGGAGTAAATTTGCATATCAAGGTTTGAGTGTACGACAGACCCAGTTTGTTGGTTGCAGTGGGCAGTGCCTCATTCATACAGGGCTCCTGCTCGCCCTCTCTACTTCCCTCCCTCGATGGGAATACAAGACGCGCTAATGCCAAGGACATACAGTAGAAATGTTCTTCAAGTTTCCACTCTAGGCCATAATTTCTAAAGGGCATCACTGATCTCGTCTGCAAACTCACAGTTTTATGTTAATTTAAAAGAAGGTGAGACATTTTAGTACAACCAAATGGTCTAATGATGTGGTCGTATATAAAGGTAGCAAAAGGCAGTGCATACATTTTATGTCCATGATCAAGAGGGAATTCTGACTGCTTAGCACTACAAAGCCTTTTTTTTTTTTAAATTAACCAATATTGCCTCTGCTGTGTCCTACTGAGTTATGGGAAGAGGATGTGAAAATCCAAATGTTATGATTTTTAGGGTTTTGTCCTACTGTTGGATAATCATAAATATTCACAAACCAAATCAAAAGGTCAGAGGTCTCTCAAACAATATCAACAAATGTAAATGAGCAAGTGTCAAATAGCCCAATAGGGCTGAATCACATAAATAAATTTCCTTCTATTATAATAACCACATGTGATTTCAAAGCCCACAGGGCTTCCACTCAATTCAAAGACATTAATGTTAAATAAATTGGCAGTCCTCTTGAATGTGAAATAAGGCAGAGACAACACTTACAACATGCCTCTTACTCACAAACTACTGACATGGACACTTTTGTAGACATGTAAATGTTGACTTTTAAAGTGGCTACGCAGTTCAGTCTGTCCACATTATGAAAAGAAAACAATACCTCAAGTGTCAACCAGGACAACTGAACAACAAGAAGGAAACTACAGAACTGAGATTAGTCAAAGTGTGCACGTACAGAAAAGAAATAATGTGTTTGTTCCAGATTTACTAAATGAAATCCTCGGATTTCTGTCGTATCTCTGCTCCTGCGGGACCAGGTACTGTAGCTTGTCAAACGTACCACTCCCTACGAGAGATGACCGAGCCATCTGTGTGAGCGACATAGTCACCGTCAGGTCCGCTATCGTAGCAGTCATCTGACATGTAGGGGGAGCTGTTTTCCTGTGGCTTTGCTGAATGAGGGTATCGGTTGCATCTGGCCTGCCGTGAGCTAGAATACTGCAGGTTCTCACGGTGCTGATTCTGCTGATGTTGATTACTCTCCCTCATTGCCCTGGTGTAGCCATTAGAAGGGTAGTCCTCTCCGTTATAGTTGCTATGGTGACGACGGTCACGCTCATGTTTAAGCTCGCGGTCCCCCCACTCCTCTCGATCGTGGTCCTGATGGTGGGAACTGCTGCCAGCTTTGGTTGGGTGGAGCTCGTGTTGCGTGGGGGCCTTCTGGAGGTCGTTGGGGCCCAGGCACTGCTTGGTGTAGTAGTTCCCGTGGAAGGTCTGCTGTTTCCGCAGGTAATACACGCCAATCAGAGACAGCACCAGTAGCAGGAACAAGGCCCCGCCTACAGCCCCACCCACTATGGAACCAACATTACTTGCAGGAATGGCTTGAAGTGTAGGGGAGCTGAGAAGGACATGGCCCTTTTCATCCACTAAGGTGGAGGAGGCAGAGCCGGTTAGGACGGGAGCAGTAATGGTGGAGGGCATGGCGGGAGGATCTAATGAGGGAAGGAAGGTGGGAAGGAGCAGAGGGGTGGACGAGAGAGATGAACAGACAGAAAAGCAAAGAATGTCAACTACATCAGCATTTTACTAGGCTGGGACAAAAACATCAACTAAACTATGACATGTACTAAACTGGAGTGCACATGCACACAGCAGCCTCAGGTTTACATGACCAACTCAGCAGTTAAACTTTAAATTATCTCTGAGTGTGAGCGAGCATTACTGAACAATGATTAGTAAGTAAAATATGAAAATCTAGGATTTGGTATTGGCTGAAAGGATGGATTAGATGATGGAACAATGAAAATGTTTGTTACAAGGGGCTGAGCAGTGCATCTATGAAAATAAAGAGCAATATTTAAAAAAACAAACGGTTTTCAGCCTATTTCTGTGACAACAGCCTCTAATGCACTTGTCAGAATAATATAGATCTATAAACAACTCAAAGAATTGCTTTTTAAACATATTTTGTAGTTTAAAATGTATTCTTTAAATTTGTTCAAACCAGGCCATGTAGTCATTTGTTGAACAATTTGTATGTGGGAAATCTTTAGCAACTGTTGTTCTGTATGAGTCATGCTTCAGGTTTTTCAGTAGCATTTTAAAAGAAACATTTTTTAATTTCAATTAAATAACTTAACAGTGTATCCATTCAAGACTAAGCAAGAGCAAACCAAAGGCTTCTGGGCAAAGAGTGCAGGGTAAAAGGAACAAAAGCATAAAAGGATGAATAGATTTCGGTGAAACTACAACAGGATTTGCTGTCAGAGATAATGTTGTGCATCTCTATCTCTTTTATTTGAGTACTTGTTGTTTCAACAAAGTCACCAGTAGCCTTGGAGACTTATGACAATGTTTCTATAAAGGCCAACAAAAATAAATAGTCAGTGTTTTTATATGTGCAAGTTACTGAAGTAACTTGATGATGGATTTTTTTTTGAGGAAGAGCAAAGGGTATAAAGGGTTTCTGTTTATATAGGTACAAGAGATTTTTTGTACAACCACTTTTTTATTAAATGTATTTGATATTGATTTAATACACTTAGAATCATAAGTGTATAACCAGATTATTTTGGATATTGCATGCCTAAATTATATTAGCATGTTGCAAGTATAATGATGCAGTGCTACCATTAGAACACCAAACTTGAACTGGATAGGGAGTGATGCCCACAAAACAGAAAATCCAAACGCCTTAATCAGAAGGAGCCAAAGCACTGGAAAGAATCTGAGTCTAAAAGCTTTAATGGGGCTGCAATTGCTCTGCCACTTCAAACTGAATGCCAGGCCAGATGTGAGGTAAAGATTCACATCCGAGAGATGAGAAACATGAACCCAAAGGAGTGCAGTCCAAGTCTATGAATGTACAGCTCCATGCAGAGGAGGCGAACTGACATATATGAACACAACCACAGCAACACACATCACCAACATGCGTAAGCTTGCACACACCCATACAGGTCCTCTCAAAGGAAAATGAAATATGGATGATAAATAATAAATAAGAGTTGAAAAGAACTACTTAATGTTTTATGAATCTGGGACATCATCTCACAGTCAGGCTGCAGGCTTTTGCCTCTTACTGCATGACACATGCAGAAATAAAAGAAATACAGAAAGGAAGCGAGAGAGATGTAAAAGAAAATCACATCATAAGCAGAACTTCATTCAGAAAGAGAGCTTCCACAGACCAGACTGATTTTGTGAAACAGAGAAATATGCTCATAATATACAACAGAGACACAACAGACTGCTATGCCAAGCCAAGAGAGCAGCGAGCAGAGTCAGTGCACTGTGGTCTACAAAGGCCTTAAACATTTGCAGCTGTCTGGCCCAGGAACGCCCCTTCTGAACATCTGGAGATCCAATATTAATCAAGGCTAATCAGCCTTTAATTAAGACTAAAGCTGAGTGTCAAAATGATCATTGCCAACAGACTGTACTATTTACAACACTTACATCATAAACATACCCTAAGAGTTGAACGACAGACTGTCAGTGCGTACAGAATGGGCAAGAGTGATAGAGTCACATTTCAGCTTGAAGGACAATGTCACAGGCAGTGATACCCTCTGTGACGTGCATGCACACACAGTGCTTCCTAAGGGAAGGGAAAGCAATAGGAGTCAGCTGTGTTCTGGTGTGTAAACTCAGCTCACCTTGTATGAGAATGCGCACATCCCGACTGCGGAGGTTGATGTCATTGGCAACCTCACACCTGTAAACTCCAGAGTCATTCCGCTGGAGGGGACGCAGGAAGAGCAAAGTGCTGTTCATTATTTCCACCCCTTCTGGCATTTCACTGTCTAATCTAGGATACACAAGAGACACAAACACACTTAAGCACTAGAGAAAACCTTGGAGTACAAGTGTATTATGTAAAGTGTATAACAAATAAGTTGAATTCACTATTTAGAGGTTTATCAATAAGTAAAAAGTGAAAGTCAGTGAGTTATATCACCTGTGTACAAAGTTAAAATCCTTGGTGATTCGCAGGTCATTTTTAGTCCATATGTTCATATTTGATTGATAGTGATTGTGTAGAGTTTTCGACTACAGATTCATCTTACTTAAATATCTTCAGAACTTTTGTCACTGTTGCTATCTTGGCTACGGTGAGGTCATTTCTTCAGTCAAAAGACAAAACGTAAAATGTGTTAGACACCGATACACACCTGATCCACCTGAAGTGATGAGCTGGTGGGTTTGCATTGGCTTTACATGTCATTTGAACATTTTCTCGGCCAATATACCAGTCTCCATCGTACCCAACAACTGATATATCAGGGGCAACTACAGAGAGAAGGAAACGGGTAATTGAGAGTCTGTTGTAATAATACAGAAACCTAACAAAATCCTCTACATAACAGTGTCATGTAACACCACGTACAATGTACCATCAACATGTGATAATTTGGTCTGTTGTAGTAAGATAAATATTAATTGTTTGAATAAAATTTTTATTGTGATACAGTACAGATAATCCTGCTGTAACTGGTGCCTTAGCAAACAAATGGAGGAGTTTATCCAGTCTGTGTGTAGCTTTACAGTCTGAGGCTGCTTATTGCCCCGAGACATGAGCCTGTTTTTATGCTCTAAAGTCAAATAAATGTACAAACAGCATAAATGGTATAGTGTACAGAAAATATACTGTGTTGACTTTAATGTTACGAAGGTTTACGTGACTTCAAAGCTGTTGAGACTATTCCTCTACAGTGTTTGCTTTACTTAACTGTAGTTTACTTTAATATTCCAATCAGAATAAAAAAATCTGAATAAAAATGCCTTATGTAACCAATCAATCAGAAGAGTTTGAGTCTGACTGGCATGATAGGAATGACTTTTCAATCAGATTCTGAGAGTGGTGTAAACATTTGATGATCTGTGCAATAGGAAAATATTAGCCATTTAATGCTTAATCCAGTTGTTTCTCTTTGGTTGAGATAAATGTAGGCACAATTGCCTGGTCTGTGGCTAATACAACTTTTTGACTTTAAAAGGTTTAAAGATTGTTGGATGCTGCAATGTTCAAAAGGCTTGAAACAAATTGTTCAAAGAAATAAACAAAGGCAGAATCCAGCTAACTATTGACCAAATCAAAAACAATTAGGAAAAGATTAGATGCTTCACAGCGGGCGTAAACACTTTGCGCATGTCAAAAGAAATTATATTCTGATTAAATGCTTTGTGGCATGTAACTGCACATTTTATCCGATGACTTCATTTAGCATCCATGTAAACCGTTAAGTTAAAATCTCCAATCAGAATTATTTCAGTCAGGTTGAAGAAATATTGTCCATGTAAGTGCAGCTTGTATGTGCTGAACTGTCTTGTTATGTCTTGTTTACTGTGCCACGCACTGAAAGAGCAGAAAAATATCTAAATATATGCATGTTACACAACCATAAGTCAGACTCAGGTTAAATGCAAAATACAATAAAATATCCATTTATGCCTCACAAGCACTCTAACATGTATTGTGGCTCACATTTGACAGTTTAGGGGCACAAACAACATGTACTAAGAAATATAGAAAAGTAATAGATTAAACAAATTTCAACACTGACAAGACTGCACACTCACACTGCACATTGAGCTGGTAGGGGATCCTGAAGTCACTCTGCAGAGCCGGGTGGCGGACGACGCAGGTAAGTGTGTGTCCTTGTACGTGGCGTGTGGGCTGCCAGAGGTAACGCACTTGTGTGCTGGTGGTGCCGTTGACTTCATCAAATAGCTGAACTTCTGACTGGCCAAAAAGGTTGGACTCCCAGGATACCTCAGCCGGAGGACGGGCCCGTTCTGCAATGCATGTGGCCACCACAGTTTCATTGCCACCATCGATCAGGGCAGATGAACCTGCAGACACGTAGATCTTGGGCTCCACTTTGATTCAGAAAATGAGCAAAGTGGAAAAAGAAGAGAACAAATGCCTTAAATTAGAATTCAAAGCCCGTTTTGAGAGTGTCAGATAACAAATGCCATTTATCAATACCAATTTTCTTTTCATGCACTTTCCTGCATGTTTATGTCATTCCATTGTAACCCATCATTAGTGTCTCTGGCTGCCACTTTGATTTCACATTTAAAGAGATTATACACGCAATATGCCAGCAATGGTAAATTGTGCAAAATTCTCTCTTTGGTATAGTATACCAAAGTATATACATTTATTTTAACATACCGTATTTTCCACACTATAAGGTGCATCGGATTATAAGGCGCACCTTCAATGAATGGCCTATTTTAAAACTGTTCATATATATATGGCGCACCACATTATAAGGCTCATAGAATAGAAACTTCCGTACCATTGATTCATTAATGTTGAATTCTCTCGCTGCTGCTCTATTCCCATGTTCTACT
>JAPQRN010000007.1:11098157-11112241 GCA_037367275.1 Coranthus polyacanthus
TAATTAACCAATATTGATCCATATATAAGGCGCATCGGATTATAAGGCGCACTGTCGGTTTTTGAGAAAATTAAAAGCTTTTAGGCGCGCCTTATAGTGCGGAAAATACAGTAATTGACCAACCTCTTTCTATTCACCAAACCACTGACAGTCTGGAAATAAACCACTTCATTATATTTCACCCAAGTCCTTGTGTGAAGTAACATTTAGGTTGTCAGCATCTGCAGTTTATGAACACCAGAAACTCACATTCTTTAAAAGAGCGTGACTGTAAAACTGCACACACACCTGCATGTAAATAATCTACTAATACTTACCGAGTACACTGACAGTAGTGGAGGCCTGAGTGTTTCCCAGAGGAAATGTAGCAACCTTACAGGTATAGACCCCAACGTCAGCAAAGCCCACATTTTCAAGTACGATGGTAGCATCATGGGAGGAGGGTGAGCGAAAATACAAGCGATGGCCAAACTCTGGAGGGATTGAGATGCCAAACCTTGGGTTGTAGACAGCCACCGTGACAGAGCCTGAAGGCAGACGACGCTCCCACGAACTCTGAGTAAGAGTGAGGTTTGTGCCCACCTCCACCTTGCACTCCAATGTCACATTCTTCCCCAGTACAGCGCTCACCTGCTGAGGCACTACCACCTGACTGCTCCATACCCCTGCCAAAGACACATACAAATACTGTTTAACTGATACAATTACATTTATTTGACAAAATAAGAGATAAGAGATTTTCATGTCAGCTATTTATGTTTTTATAATTATTGAAAATGAAACCCACTTATTCACTCACACCTACACTAGCTGCTACACTGCTGCCACTCATCTTGAAAAAGAGCAAAATCTTAAGGAGCATGAATTATTATCATCATTATTATATTCACTGATCTTTACCTGCTTCAAATTGTGCAACTTTAACTGTCTGATCATCATCATCATCATCATCATCATCCCTTTCTTAGTCATAAATGGTTGTACGAAAGAGGGAATAAATATTTCAATTCAATCTGCACACATTTCCATGAAGGAAAAATCTCACCTAAAATATGAACCGAAGTATGAGTAGGACTGAGGACAGGAGTGGACCTGTGACGTAAGATTCACCCAACTCTCTTTTACCTATAAATAGGATGCAATGCTATCACAAGTCCTGAACAGCAGCCAGAAAACTAAAAACAATGGAAACTTTATTGATATTTAATGGTAACTTTATTTAGTACTAGCCAACTATCTCACAATGCAAACTGTGTCTACTTCTCTCAAATGTGTGTATAACTAATTACATTTAATTTCCACATGTTTAAGAAGGGGGTTGATGCTCTTCTAATCACTTCAGCAACACACTGTTAAGTTGTAGTGGAGCAGCAGGGCTATGTGCGACCTCACACGAGGGCAGCGAGTCTGCCTCCTAAAACTGCTGCCTCGATCAGTTAATTTGTTTGTTGTTTGAATCCAAAATAATGTATTAAAACACGTCAGTGATACAACAACACAGGCTGCAGAATTGCTCTTTTTGTTGGTGAACTCTGGTAGGTTTAGGAGCACTTCAGGGCTTCAGTTCCCTGTGGGAAAGGACTGTATGATGGCAAGAAAAACTGGCAAAAATATTCTAAATATAGCACACAGATATTGATTTTTTTTAGGTGGGCCTTTCTTAGGTGGTAAAACCAGCACAAATGTCGAATGAACCCTTTCAGAGCCTCTGCATAAATGTCTTGTTATTCTCTAATGTTACACTTTAAAGGAGAGTGAGAGACATTTCAATCAATCCTAGTCTATACAAATTCACACATAGAAGAAAAATCAGCTATATATAACTATATGTAATTTGTCAGGCAGAAATGCCTATACTGTTATAATGAACGATGGCACTTTAGACTTTTTTGTGGCACACATATTATGCAAGAGCTCATATTTTCTGTTTCTGGACAAGTGATCAGTCTGATGCTTTGTGGTAAAAAGTTACAGGATGGTGTCTGTGATTATGAGCATTTTTTGTTGTCTATAATGTCAACTATTCAACAAGTTTGTATCACTGCATGTTCAGTATCATCCGACATCTGTGGTGATCAGACTGGAACCTAAGTATCTTAGCACCACAGCAGGTGTTGGGCTTTTCACCAGATAATACACAGCTGACTGCGTGACTGACTGAATATTTCATCTCTATAGTTTCCCTCTTCTTGAGATGTATTCATGAATCAAAAGTGACTTTTTGTTTGTCATCCAAATACAACCAACGCCCCATCACATGCATAAGTTAGAAATGTGGCAGATCTCAGAGGTAAAGCACTCAAAGATGTGACAGAAAAGAAAGCGGACTGAGATGAGCAGATAAAAAGGAGGGGAAAAGATATGCTAACGTGATGATGACATCATAGCTGCGAGGAGAAAAAGAAGACTGAGAGTGAGAGAAGGCGAGAGCAAAGTCACATCTGCAACACAAATGAGGGGAAATGTATCACTAGGATCCCAGCAAACAAAAAAACAATGAGTTGCGTTACGCGTTTATCAGAGAAAATATAACACTGCTAGACGGCTAAAGTCTTAACCAGATCACTAATTGCAACAAGCTGCCAGCGGGAAGACATCATCATAAATCAAAACCTGCTGCGCTGCTTGGCAACTGACACCAAATATTCTATTGTTGTTTTGCCAACAACAGCTCTGTCTCTGGCCAATCTCGTTCTAAAAGAATATGTCCCTAAATATTAGTATTGCAGAAAGAAATGTCCTGAACTCTTTGGTCATGGACAGTTTTTGCACTCTTAATACCTTACCATTAGAATAAAGGTTGCATTTTTTTTTTTTTTGGAAAACAGTTTTGCTTCTAGTTTTGATGTTAATTTTCATGTAATAAAATGAAATGTTAGGATAACAGGTTAATTAATAGGTCTACTAGATGAAGGCAAAATAAGCATTTAAAAATCCTACTTGTTGAAACAGCTAAACCAAATGTAGCATGCTTTTCAAATATGAGAGCAAATGATACTGCAACCACAATGGCCTGCCTGGGGCATTCCCTGAATTGTTGATATAAAATCTTCCATTTCAGTTGAAAACATTTTTAATTGCAGTTCTGATTCACACTGGAACACGAAGCTAGACAGCACTACTTCTGAGCAAAGGGAAACAACCACAGCTTGAAATCGCAGCCAGTGTGTTAGTCTTCCACTGACAGCCGCTGGCTCCAACTGACTCCCATTCAAGAAATAACAACTGTTCTCTAAAAATAGTCAATAGTAGTAGTAGTAGTATTCCTTTCAGGAGTCATTCTGCTCTCATTCGCTTTATGTGGACCTTCTAACACATGTACTGGTGATTATTGCTCTGTTGGTAAGATATTAAGGCTTATAGAAGACTTTGACATCTGCCTGTGGGTTCTGATTGACAGGTGTGATAGACAGCTCACTCGCCTACTGAGTTGGATTTTTGGAACTTCTGTTTATTGTACAAAAGGACTTTTTTATGAAAGACAGCTCTACTGTAGATGAAGTAAAGAAGTTACACTGACAAGACCAAAGAAGTCAAAAGATTTTGTTAGGCGAATGTTTCATAAAGTTGACCATAACTTAATTTAAAAACATGGCCTGTTAGCAAAACTTTGAGGTATTAGCTAATTTTAGCATTAATTTTGCATTGCATTATAGCTAGCTTGCTACTTAGCTCTGCTAGCCTGCTAATTAGTGTTACATTATGTGGAGTGGACATTACTGTTATCAAACACAACTGTGTGTTAACATTTAGCAAGTAGAAATTACTTGGTCGCGTTAACCACAATATTTCCTAGTTAGTAGTGGGGTCACTGTTTTCTCTAAGGTAGTGGTTAGCTAAATGCTAATTTAGCAAGTGCCACCCCTTGCGCTTCCCCATCCAGCTCCACCATCTTGTCGAAGTATGGTCATTTCTAGCTCCAAAAAACAGGATGGCTACGGCCAAATGCCAATGTCTATTTTAAACTGTAGACAGATGCTCATTCCTTCTGTTCATGTTAGCAATTCAAAAAAGTCCCAAAGTGCTTCCAATGGAAGTGCACAAAATCCATAGCCCTTAATCCTTGTTGTGATGTATTTCAAAGTTAATATGTTACTATCCATGGTGGCATGGTAGCACACTTAAGGGCGCCAACATTGAACTATAAAGTCTCCGGCTGGTCTCCCAAGTGACCTTTCTTGTACTGTGTCTACTTTCTAATAAAGACGCAAAAAAATTCTTATTTATAATTGCAATACCTAAGTCAAGACTCTTGTTTTCTAACCATCAGATAACCATTTGTCACATGGAGTCACTGAAGCTTATAAATCACCTATCCATAAAGTACCAAAGATGATGGTGATTTCTGCTCACCCTGACATTAGTAATAGAAAACTGTGAAGCTCTGTAAGCTGATGAAACCAAACAGCTTCTCCAGTAAACCATATAAGAGAAGAGTAAAAACTTAAGGTTAGGCTCGTTTTAAAAAGAAAATAATATATTTCCTAGACAGAGTCACCAAATATTTCTGACTGTGTACAAAAAATGTTAATGATAAACTAGAAGTTTGTTTGCGAGTCTGTCTCGACTAGCAAAGTGACCTTACAACTTACTTAGCTCATTAGAGACAAAGATAGCTCTAGATGGCAAAAATAACACATAGTGAGTAAAGAAAGCAGTATTTTTCCCTGCTCTGAATATGTAATAGACGAGGTATAGTGACTATTAAATTTTTATTGGTGACATGATGACAACCTTACATAAGCGTGCCCTCATTTTCTTCAACTCAGAATAAAATAATGATGAGAATAAGGGCAAACTGTCAGATCTTACAGTATAGGCAGCATATCTTGACATAGCAATAAGCATGTATTCTTTCTTCTTCTTTAAAACCGATTGCTTTAGGATTTAGTAAGCAGTCACTGTAGACACTTTGAGTTTGGTTTGCAAACACACACAATGTGTCACATTCACACACACAGTAGAAAACAGATTATAGATATCCTGGCATCAAGGACACACTGCTCCCTGAGGACTCTGCTGCTTGTTCTCACTTTAGTCAATATTACCTTCACATGCACTGCTCATGTGGCGGCAAGTGTATTAATATGTGTGTCTTGCCATGGGGCAGCGTGTCTTGTTAAAAGTGGAAATCAGAACATAAATGGTGATGGTGTCAGGGCTGAAGAGGCAGAGCCAGCTGTGCAGAGCAGGACAAGATCAGGATAAATGGCCGTTTGACATTCTGATCTAATCTGACCTTCAGATCAACTTTTCGGCTTTAGATGATACACATAAGTACTTCTGAAACTGGTCTGCCACTATCGAGGTGTCCATCAGTGGTGTGGTTACTCAATTAAACATCAGTTTAAAGGAATACATCAATCAGAGATGTCAAACCAGCATCAAGCCTGTTAAAGAGTACCTCAGTATATGTAAAAAATATGTAGTTCCACACAGTGAGGTAAACAAGTTTTACATTTGAGAGAGGAACAGTATCTCTAAAATGTTTTAATCGGGTGTATCAAAAATGTATGTTAAGTCCTAACACTATTATTGATGCTGATTCTGAATATATAAACTCTGCCATGAAACAATCAGGTCTAAAGAGGGTCTACTTAGATATAGCCTACATTAATGCTGCCCTCTTCACCTGGTCTCCCTCAGAAAAGAGATTTTCATCTCAACAAGCCTTTCACCTACTTAAATAAAGGAAATTAATTATGAACAGTGGCTAATTGCTTTTAGTGTTAGCTAAGTGTTTTAAAATGCACGTTTATTGTATGAATTATAAACCCCATGAAACATGACAAGTTGCTGCTAATGCTTTTTCATGTTTGCTGCTTTTACAAGCAGGTCATTGTTTGTGAATCCATTAGCCATTATAACTCTGGGCAATAGGTCTGACTGTGAATCTATCAATTAGTTTTTTTATTGCCCCAAATAGCCTAGAAATGTAATTACTGTAGCCTTAATTAAACACTTAAAACATTTGGATGGGAAAACTTAAATGTACAGAAATCATTGTCTGTTCCCTTTAGGGCCTAGATGTTTTTTAGCGGTGCATCTAGTTTGCATTCAACAAAGGCACAAGGTCGAAGCTGTCACTAAAATGTACAGCAGACTGAAAGTGAGGCTTGACAAATGGGCACCTGTCTCCGCTCTTTAAACTGAAATCTTTGACAAAGTAAACACTTTGTTTCGGAGTGGACTCTGACATCCAGCTAATAACACAGCAGAACGTTTTCACACATACTCATAGTGTGGCAGGGGGGTCTCTGGGCCACTTTGTATATTTCAGCAAGTCTTTAATAAAAGTATTCCTGTTTTTTCTCTAGGTTCAGACCTATGCACGGTGTTCTCAGCACTGGTGTCAGCTGTGAAGTGGTTGAAATGAAAGCAATCCACCTCGCAAAAAAAGTAATAGATGTAATATGCCATCCATCTAACTCACTGAGCAATGGATAAATGAACTTTAAATTAAACCAAACCGCTCTAGAATGAAAAAGATTGTGAATCCGGCTGTAGGACACCTAATTTCTAAAACTTGCATCCACTATTGAGTTAAAAAAACTGTCAACACACATAACTTTGTCTACCGTTACTCTGAGTGACCATAAATACAGCAACCTCATTGCAATGTCATAGCACAGACATGCAGTAACTTTGTGAAACTTGGTTAAAGAGAAACTGACTCAATTTTATTGAACAGTGTCTAAAACCTGCATGCATACAACACATGCTTTCACTATATTATCTAGGGGTTTCCCTTCCTTTATAACTTAATGCGTAATTGAATGGATGTGTTATCTGACAGATAGCAGATTGACTATAATAACAGGCTGTTTTTAGTTGATAAAAAAAGAAAAACAATTCCAAATTATTATATGTAATGCTGTGGTACTTTGACGTGTATGAGAATGAACCAAATTCCTAGATATCTACATTATGTTTTCACTATTAACAAATTAACAGAGACAGTTACACAGATAATGGCCATAATTACTTGCAATAATTACAACAGACGCTGCCTCTGTGCTTGTACTAGGTAAAACTTAAGGCAGCTCCAGACAGCTTGGCAGTAATATCTCTGCTCTCTGATTTTTTTTTTGACATTTTATTTGCAAAGTAAGTGGGAACAAAGTTCGCGTGTTTCGCGGTGGACTTAGTAAATCGCCCACCCCGTCTTGATTAATCCATAATGAGCCAAGCTTCACTGCAGCCACATTGTTGCTGACCCTCAGCCCCGACCTATGAGGTGCTCACATTTAGCACCGTCTGCTCTGACAACGATAAGTTTTTAGAAAAAGGCAGGGATTATAAGAGTTATACATGACTTAACGCCACCATACTTAATTAGTAAATGTTTATGAAGCTAATATGGCTGCTAATAATTCCGCGAGTGACCGGAGTGTAGGCTGGGTAATAATAGTACACTGTACATAGTTAGCTAACAGAACAGCGTTAAGTGGCTCCGCTCTTCGACGGTTTCTATGGCAGCTTCAGGTCAACCATCATCCGCGGTGCTGGAGCTGGCTAGCTAAATTGTTAAAGTGAACTTGTAAGTTTCCCGTGGTCTTTAAACAAAACCTGCGGAACTCACTAAACTTGCAGATTAAAATCAGCGCAACTTTAAGAGCATGGTTGAAGGCAGACCTACTCACTCACCGACTAGGATTTCTTCCACATGATGCGAGATGTCCGGCTGTTTCACAAAACTTAAGTGTACCGTTAGAGAAACACGTAAAACTACAAACAAAATTCCGGACTCACCTGTAATGCTGAACAAGAGGTGAAATAATGCCACCTTGCGCTGCGGTCTGCGGTTACTCTGGCGAGAAGACGGTAACATTTTTAAAAGCAACGAAATCTCCGGCTCCAGCACTAGACATGGACTGTACGCCAATTTAACGGTATGCACTGAACAGAGGAACCTCCTCAGCAACAACTCCGAACTGCATGTGGACTGTACCATCTGCACAGAACGGAGCGGGGGGCTGGGAGCTCACCTGACAGTTGAATTGGACCATCTTCAGAGGAGACTCTACAGCAGTATCCCCCCCCCTGAGGAATGACCCATTAATTTACACATTACGTCATCTCTGTTGATAACCCGACATATATTGAATTCATTTAATGACTTTCTTCTCTGTTTGCCCGCTTATCATTGAAATTACCCGCTGAAAACCTACAGTTTGACCTCTGCCACCGAAGTTCACTTTTGTCCGGTTGCAAAATATCCCAGTCTTGTTAGATTTGTGTGGAAAGTTAGGTGAAGAAAGAACTCACTGATTTGGTGGACTTTCATATCTCCTGTAAAACTTTATTGGATCTTAATGCCATTTATCTTTCCGCCATTTTGAATTTTGCGCGAAATTATTAATGCTAGTAGGTTTCTGTGGAAATGGAATATAATTTGATTATCTGTGGAAAAAGTATCTACAATTTTTATGGCGTATTTGACAAACGTACAACCCTTGCAGCCCTTATCAACTCTAAGCAATCATTTAAATGTTGACTGCGTGCTGCCTAGGAAAATGATCAAAATAATAATAACCTTTATCTATACAGCGCCTTTGATAAAAGAAATGCATCTCAAAGTGGTTTACAGTAAAGAAATTACATGCATCGAGTAAAGTCATAGAATGAACACAACAGAGAAAAAAAGAATCCCAATTAATCTAACATGAGACCGGATAAAACTGACTTTATAAGATAAATTCAAATTAGAATACGTAAAATGCATAACATTCGATGGAAGATAAAAACCCACTGAGTAAAATAATTCGTCTTGTGCAGTCATCGGTGTACAGCAGAACCTCATTTCCCAACGGACACAAAGTTATGTATAAATATACATGGCCATAACTCATTAGTCTCAGATTTTTGCATAATAGACTTTTTTTTGTAGGAGACACTTTGCCATGATTGAGCGGCGTTAACTTCTTTTACACAGTCTATGGTTAGAGCTCAAAAAGCTCTGATGTAATGTTGGTGTAATCCACTTGTAACCATAAGGATAATGTTAAAACCGGGAGCAGACAGAGAATGCCAGTCGCTCACAGCTGTGAATGTCCACTTTACTGTGTGTTCTCCAATTTGCTGCTCACAGCTCAGTCAGTCAGCAGGTTCATCTTTGCAGAGTAAAGTGAGTGGGATAGATGGGTGGAGGTTGGGAGGGGGGCAGCACCCCCTCCTCATAACAGAAAGCTAACCAGGTCAGTGCTTTAATTTGAGTCTTAGTGATGTCTTTTGGAAAGCCACAAGGGATACAATTACTCTCCCACTAGCCCATTCACAACACATGTGCATGAGAGTGTGCACACAAGCAGAACAGCATGACTTTTTTGTAATCTCTTGGAATTAGTAAAATGAGCACACTGAATATTCTTATTGTTCTTGAGTTCAGAAGATTTTGCCTCGAGTGCAGTTCATCATCATGAAAGTTATACTTTGCTGCCATGACAAAGAGTCTGTGATGAGGTTCAGAGAGTCTCAAATATATGTTGGACTCTATAATCCACTTTAGGGGCCTCTTCTAAAAATCAGAGCCATATTAACTTTTAAGTTATAAAATTTCCCGCTGACTTTTCCACAACCCCTTCTAATCAAGCAGCAGACTTTTCCATTAGGCAAAATCTTTCATTCAGCTCATGATGAAATGGGCTCCTATGTTCTACCAAACACTTTCAGTATGTCATTGTTGTTCTGCTTTTAGTTTCACAGTCCCTTTTTACTTTCATCCGCTGTGTGTTCTGTAGTTCCATGTATTTCTATCTTTTTGCAATACCTTATGCATTTTCGACTGTTCCCGAAAACAGCAAAAGGTTTTATAGCCAATACATTGAAAGATGGTAGACAAAATAACACTTCATGTCCAATCTAATGCAGGGACTTTGCAGCATTTGTAGACCTTGTGAACAGCAAGTGACTTGTTTAACTGCAATGGATAACAATTTATAGTAAGGTATTTTTGTCCATATCCTTAATGTGAGGTGAGCACAAAGTTCAACCGACTTACACTTTGCTCTGTTATAGCTCTATTGTATAGCTTGGTTAGTGATATTGTGGCAAATAGTTCATTTTTAAGGAACTCCTCACACACTGGGAACTCTTTCTAATTGTATACATAAAATGTTTATCGCTAAAAAAAAAAAAAAAAACCCTGTGACTACACCTGTTTTTTGTTGTAAATATGTGTATTTAGCTTGATGTTATCACAATTTTACCTTTCCAATGTTCGCATCTGGAACCTGAGGTTACATTTTTCAACGTTCGAAAAAATTCTCAAAGTATGTTTGTGTTTTTTGTAACTTTACGAATATTTTTTTGGTGTGTTTTTAGATTCCAATATGTTGACACACTATGTCAAGGTGATGTTGTGCTGAAAAACATATTCAATTTTTCAATTCAATTCAATTCAATTCAATTTTATTTATATACCCCAATATCACAAATTGAAGATTTGCCTCAAAGGGCTTTACAGTCTGTACAATGAAACAACACCCTCTGTCCTTAGACCCTCGGTTCGATTGAGGAAAAACTGCCCCAAAAAAAACTCTTTACCGGGAAAAAAATGGTACAAACCTCAGGAAGAGCCACAAAGGAGGGATCCCTCTTCCAGGACAGAGAGACGGTGCAATAGGAGTTATGTGTACAGTCTTTTGGTAGACAGTAAATACAGAGAATATACAAATAGGATATGCAACAAGAATATCAAACATTATGACAAACATTAGCATGTTCAACATTTTTTATTGTGTGTTTAAGGCAAAAGGAAAGGATTCAAAAAGGGCCAAAATACCTCCAGGTCTTAATTCCTCTCTGACACAATCTCATCAGTGTATTTGACTATAAATAGCTGTTTTTTACAGGAATTTTCCTTGCAAACTCAACAGTTAACTTATAATTTAATTGTTATAACTTACAAACAGACCACATCGCTCCTGTTACTTTACACAAACAAAACTGTGTCCTTTCTCCACTAGGAACCATTCACATATGGGAACGTCCTGTATTTATGCTGTTTTTAGGAATGTAAACTAATTTCCAGATTCCGAGTATTTAACTGGTATATACAGTAATATCCACCTTACTGTGAACTATACTCAATAAGCTTCTCTTAATCCCATGTACTGTTCTGCAGAAATGGATTAAGTACTATTACATAGAATGTCACTCTCTCTATTGTGCATGCTTTTTTTTTTTTTTTTTTATTGATCTACTTTTTTATATTGAATTATACTGATGTTTCAAAGTGTGAGATTGCACTGTACTGTATGCTGTGTGTTGTGTTCTGTTTAAACTCAATAAACAAATACCCAATTAAACCAAAGGCACAGAATCAATTTTCTCGGTTGAGGATGTGAAGGATTTCGCGATCCTGATAACAACCTTTCCCTTCTTCTCTTGCACACAGCTGCTCTCGGTCACCAGGTACTTTCTCTCTCTGGAATGTTTTTCAACCCTTCAAGTGTTCTTTCACGAAGGCCAGAGAGGTATTGAAGAGGGCTTCAGGATTGTAGCGGAGTAAAGATCTGTTAAATTAGTCCACCTCCTGCTCAGACGCTTCTTTTATTCTGCGGGTCAGCACCTCCCTCCTTGTTTACCCACATAAATTGGTCTCTCCCAGCTTTCTGTCTCCGTATTTTCCCTCACATAAGTCTCCATCTGGACTGTGAGAAACAACAAAGGAAAGGAATTTAATTTTTAGCTTAAGCCTACCATGCAGTTAAATCTATAGCAATGTTAATTTCTCATAATCAACACAAATGTCTTCAGGTGCCAAATACTCCAAATATTCAGACTAAAGGGCTGCATTTAGCCCAGAGTCTGTACTGCAGGGATATATATTCAAACCAAAGGTGACACCTACTGGCTAAAACGAGGAATGCTTCACATGCAGAATCGGGCTTTCACATTTTATGGCTTTTAACCCAGGGGTTCCCAAACATTTTCAGTTGGATACACAAAAAATACATTTTATGTCTCCTCAAAATATGTCATGAATTGCCACAATGTCAGTAAAAAGGGTTTGGATACAGTATGTATGAAATAATGAGATGAACTTTATGAATCCCCTCAGGGAAATGCAAGTGTCCTAGAAATCAAAATATAATAAATAACTGCATTAAAACAAATAATGAGTCTATTCTTTACAATGAATGAGACTGATTTATGTCATAGAGAGGGATAAACATAAATCAGACAAATCGAAAGAAATGCTGTGACACCATTTGTTGGGATTTGGTTTGTTGCCTAATTTAATACCTTTAAGTTTCCATTTCTGATATTGACATGAGTTCTTTATTGTTTTGAAGGAGATTTTCTTACAAATGCATTTAACATTTAACATTTAAATTACATGTAACAAATGAGTCAAGGAAAGTGATGGTCTTGTAGAATCATTTTCAAAATGCACCACATTTCTGACACTGGAGGTATCGTTCAGTCCATTACTGTTGTCATATGTGGTTGAAGACGGCTTGCTCTTACCACAAAAACAAAACTGAAGTCATGTTTATGGTACGTATTAACAACCCTAAGAGTGTGCAGCTCCTTGAGAAAATGACAAAACAAAGCAGCATGAGTAAATGCACACAAAGTTAGGCTGTACATACAGTGTAAGCCACAGCGACAATGTCATTCCCACAAATGACAAAGAGCAGCAAACGCACATAAAAACAAAATAAGTACTTACTTTTCAAATGTCACGATAAAAGGTTTAACTCTTAACCTCTGAAGACGTGTCTAAAGGTGTGATCTCTGTATATGAACAGACTCAGACACTCCGGGAAAATGATGAATATGAAGGGCAGATACGGGATCAATGTTCCACAGCCCACTGGAGTTTGTCATATTAAACAGAGTGAAGCACAGGCATAACTGAAGCAGATGTAAAAGTACTGTTTTTCTGGCCTTACTGGGCTGATATTGACCTGACAGTTATCATGATAGCTATGTACATGTAAATTATTATTAATTATCATACTCACTAATACAAAATACATAATAGTGAAGGTTTTGTATAAAGTTGAATGAATATGCAGTCTAAAAACTGTTTGTTTGGTGCGGTAACTTGAAGCTGTGTTCTCAAGACTGACAGAAAAGTAAAGCTGGGTGAGCGAGTCTAAGGAGGCCATTGTCCACATAACGTCGACAGACTGGCCTGTCATTCTGGTGGTGGCAATGTCAGCATGCGTCAGTGGAAAACAAATACTGTAGCAACATACCTTTCTGAAGACATCACAGCCAGGCGGAGGGTGGGCATTTTAATGGCGATAGCTGCAAGAAGTGGGACAATTATACAAACATAGATGATCATTCTGATCATGGTCACAGCAAAGACAATACGGCACAGTGCAGTAACACTGACACAAACAGCTGTCAGTGAAAGGTAAAAGAGGCTTCCTCAACAAAGCAAACACCACGACTGTGTTGGCGTAGAGACACAGCAGCATAGACAGCAAAGATTTGACAGGAGTCTGAAATGAATCGGCTTCATTACTTCTGTTGTGTCATTCATGGACACAGTCTCAGGCAGAATCTGACTCATGGAGTTTACCTCTTTTACAAGGGAAAAGTACAATTAACAAGGATCCAGGCGGGATTAAAGACATTCATACATAGAACAATTCAGCAATTCACGACTGTCCCTTAATCACTATATGTTATACACAAATCTGAAACAGAATTTGAAATGTGGAAATGAGTTGAAAAATATGAAAAATACATTTCTCAGGAAAAAATTCTGTAAATGTTTATAAAATGTTGCAGGTTTCAAGTTGTATGACTGCATGTTTGAGTTACACTACTTACATATTATGGAAGGAACAAATTTAAAAATACGCATGCTTTTCTTTTATTTCACCATTTTTTAAAAAGAAAAAAGCTCCTTACTGACCACACTTCTAACAGTTAATCGCATATTTCTCCATTATTTATATGACTACCCTTAGGCTTGGAAGGAAAAGTAATCCCCAAAATCACTTCCTGATCGAGAAGGTAAAAATCTTGGAATATTGAAAAACTTAAAAAATGAATAACTGTGAATTACAATTAATTCACAGTCAATTATGAATGAACTAATTAATTCATAACTACGC
>JAPQRN010000007.1:11126389-11141950 GCA_037367275.1 Coranthus polyacanthus
TTGCGAATGGAGCTGCTGTGATGTACAGTATGCTCCTAACGACCACAGCAACCTTCAAATTATAGCACTGCATTGCTTTGGAGACAAAAAAAAAACACATGGTTGTGCACACACTGCTTAGATATAATAGTGTGAGAATTTTAAAAAATATTCATGTATTTGCTAGTCCTCATCTTGAATGAAGGAACAACAGATCTGATTCCAAAAAGTTTATTTTCTGTTGACAAAAAAAAAAAACAAAAAAAAAACAGCACTGCAACGTTAATGGACATGAACATACGGAGCTAATTTTGTGGGTGTACATTGTGTTCCTGTCTTTTCAGCATGACTCAGCATGTGTTCAGCGAGCCGGTTCTCTCTGGACTATAATAGGATACTTCAGTGTGTGCAGACTTTAAAGCGGATGACTAGCAAAACGAATTGAGCAAATCGGAACTTATTTAGCAATGCAACATTTTAGTATCGGAAAATAGTCCACTCTCAACATGTATCTGTTTGCTCACAACCTTGGATTTTAATTAGGTCAAAATAAGGAGGAAGTTATGATACTACAGTCAACACATAAAGAGTGATACCATATAACATATTCACATTTTTTGTGGATTAAAACTTCGACATATAAACCCATAGAGAGTCTGTACAGATGCTGACATATCTGTAGTTTGCCCGTCGGAGCAGCAGACAGTTGTGGTTAAACAGGGGCAGGGCCTCACAGCACATATGCCATGCCATGATGTAACAACGTCATATGTGCACTATTTAAGGAGGCGACCCTCTTCTCCACACCATTGTATCCTGTTCATTCATTGGCTCAGGTTCCTCTGAAGACTCAACAGCTCATCTGAAGAAGCCATTGTCACCTGAACAAGAACTGTGAGACTTTTTACTTTCCACAAATCACGGTAAAATCAACTTTTGTCAATACTTTATTTTTTCTTGGTGTTGCTGCCATTGGTTTTGTCACATTTCTATGCTAACTATTTTCTGTCTTTTGCAGGATTTGGAGTATGACCTTAAGCCAAAATATTTCTGAAAAGGTTTCTATGGAAAAAAAAGGAAACCAATTTATAGCTGGGACTAAATTCAGCCAGAGGGACACGTTTAGAGAATCCTGATCTTTAAAGTTTCTGACCTAAACCACTTAAATAAAGGTAAGAATCAAAATATTTTGTCACAGCACATCTCTTTCAGTGTAAAATTGACTGAAAAGTAATATATTTTGCTGGAGAACTTAAGCATGTATTTTCAACGCAAGACCCTGCAGCCTTTCTGTACAAAATGTACTGAGGAGCTGTGTTTTTATTTAGCATCACTAAAAGCTCTAGGATGTTTTCCTGAAAAGGGTGTTAAATGCCTATTATACCCAGCAGCTAGAGGCCTCATTAGTAGTTTGTCAAATACAACATACCTAGTTAGGCTCAAGTCTGTACAATAAATCTAATAGTATGTCTCCTGATGTGATTCTTGAATAAAAATGTGTTTTAATGCCTTTTTCAGATTTTGGACGAGTCTCTTGTCCTGTCCACATTCCACATTGGGAAGATCTGCTTTAAATCTGAAATAAATCCAAATATTCTGGAAAATGGTTGGATTCGGACCGGCAGATGTGCCTCCATCAGCAGCTGTGAAGTTTGTAGGAGCGGGAATGGCAGCCTGCATTGCTGACCTGCTGACCTTTCCTCTGGACACAGCCAAAGTCCGGCTGCAGGTGAACAAAGCCTTTTAAGAATATCACACATCGGACAAACATGCTCTGCTACTGTGAGAATTAGTATGTAAAATATACACAATATACTTTTAATATCCATTAGATAAATACATGTCTGTAGTGAAAAGACATTCTGAGAAGACACACTGAGGTTCTCCACACTCTTGAACGTCAACCAACCGTATTTACATGACTTTTCAGATCCAAGGGGAGGCCAGGACCTCTGCAGCTGGAGGGAAAGGGTCTGCAGTCAAGTATCGCGGCGTGTTTGGCACCATCACCACCATGGTACGCACAGAGGGGCCCAGGAGCCTTTACAGTGGACTGGTGGCAGGCCTCCAGAGGCAGATGAGCTTTGCCTCAGTCCGCATTGGTCTCTATGACTCTGTGAAACAGTTCTACACTAAAGGCTCAGATCGTGAGTGCTGAAATGTCTTTTAATTCTTCATCTCATTGATGGAATTATGCTCTGAGCAGGGGTGACATCTCTCTGCTCTGTGGTACAGATGTAGGCATCGGCAGTCGTCTGATGGCTGGATGTACGACTGGTGCCATGGCAGTTGCTTTGGCTCAGCCTACAGATGTGGTGAAAGTCCGTTTCCAGGCTCAGGCCAGATCTCCTGGGCAGATCAGGCGTTACTGTAGCACCATCGATGCCTATACGACCATTGCCAGGGAAGAGGGCATTTCTGGATTGTGGAAAGGTAGCCTGGGCTTAAGACTGTTATGTTCAGTGGTGGAAGAAGTATTCAGATCATTTACTTGCACTTTAAATATCTACCTTTTTCATAGAACGCTTGCTTAGGGATAGCATTAGGCTTTTAACAGGAGTGCTGTAAGGCCAAAATTCTACTTCATTTGAAAGGGAACATCTTCTAGTTTCTGGTTAAAACACAAGCTCAACCACATCAGTTCTGGTGGATGTTAAAAGGTTAAATAAAAGTACTAATACCACAGTGAAAATATTTCTATAGTATGAAATAATATGAAAATGTGTGGCATAAAATGGAAATATTCAAGTTCAACAACAAATTCATCAAAACCTCAGTACAGTACTTGAATAAAAGTACGTTAGCTACACTCACACATACTAAACCACTGATTATGTTTATCCAAAGCATGTCCTTTCATTTCTGACAGTAAATCTTAATATGTTCTTATGCTACTCATCATGCAGGTACAGCTCCAAACATTGCAAGAAATGCAATTGTGAACTGCACAGAACTGGTGACATACGACTTCATCAAGGATACACTTCTGAAGTCCACCCCACTGACAGGTAAAATGATGGCTTCGGTACAGAATAATGCAGAGACATGATATAATGTCTTCCACTGTGGACCAGTAACTTTCATCTTTTACTTCACAGACGACCTGCCATGTCACTTTATATCTGCCTTTGGTGCAGGTTTATGCACAACAGTGATTGCCTCTCCAGTCGATGTTGTCAAGACCAGATATATGAACTCTGCCTTCGGCCAGTACAGGAGTGTCCTCAACTGTGCTGCTGCCATGATGACCAAAGAGGGACCACTTGCTTTTTATAAGGGGTAAGCAGTGCCTACTTGGACAATACTGAAATGATTAATGAGTACATAGTGTAAACTATAAACTACAGCAGTGGTTCTCAACCTTTTTCCCATGGAGCTCCTCTATTTGTATGCTAAATAAGAAAAGCCTCCAGCAATAAAATGCTGTGTATAAATAAAGTTATTCATTCAAACACATCCCTGTGACTTTGGGGGCCAGGATCCCAGTTAGAGAACAATGGGACAGGATGGCACTGAAAAATTCTAAACCAAATAACAGCTACTATTAAGTGTTTACATGTAATTAAATATGTTCTCTTTTTCTTTCAAGGTTCATGCCATCTTTCTTACGACTGGGCTCATGGAACGTGGTGATGTTTGTAACATATGAGCAGCTGAAACGGGCTATGATGGCAGCAAATCACAACTGCACATCTTTACTGTAATAATTCATCTTTGGCATAAAGCCGACATACTACAGTTTACATGTTTACTTTTTCTTGCCTCCAGGTGTTTATTTTGAATTAAAGTATGAAACTTAAACAAATGCTGTTGATATTGGTAAAATGTATACTCTTAGGATCGCAACACATTAAAATATTATTGATATTAAAAACTAAGTGCTTGTTTGATGAGTTGTTTTCTTTCAGCGGAAAGCTTCTCAGGGAACTTAATGTCAAAAGTAATGATGAGGTTTCCTCTCTGTGAAGGATCCTCAGACAGCGGCAGTCCCTCTCCGGTCACCACTTTTCTGTATGCAGGGCTGGTGTGTGACGACAAAGAAATCAGACACAAAAATGAATCAATGATGCAGAAAAACAACACATTCTGCATATTCATTATCAATAACAGCAACTCTAATTAAATTCATAGAATAACTATATACATATGAAATATTCCCCTGCAGCCCTAACACAGCAGTTCACTTACTGCACCGTTTCATTGATGGGAATATTGAGCAGTCTGCCATCTAGTGTCTCCACATCCACGGAGAAACCAGTCAAGGCCTGTGGGAAAACACATTAACTTTCTGCTTTAGTGTATGTTATCCTTATAAGTTCATTACTTAAATAATTATCCTGGCTCTCGGTGAAGTGACTCACCATCTCCAGAGAGATTTGTGCCTTGTAGATCAAGTCATTGTTTTGTCTTATGAACAAAGGATGACTCTTCTGATGCACTATGAACACAATATCTGCAGGGATGTTGTGTGGTCCCTAAAGGTAAAATACAGCGATACAATAAAAACAGGGTCAGGTTTTTAACCCCAGAATAGGTTTTAGAAATCTCTGTTAATATGTAGTGATCTTAACAGTTTTGTGCACTTGCCAAGAAAAAAATGACTAAAACATATTAAGCATAACATTTAAGACAATTTAATGAGTCCATGTTTACAATTTAGTTTCATATGAGGATAAGGAAGCAACTGAGGCCACCTGCTGGATGCAGCTGAGCTTATCTACGTATACTCACTATAAAACTATATACAACCACTATAAAACAGAAAACAGTAAACATCTTTCTCGCTAAGAAACTAGTTTTGTTTAGTTTGCGTTGCAGTGTTTATTGTGGTTTTTATGATTTTCAAAACTGTCATTTTGATATTTTTTTCAGTTAACAATTTTCACTGCTAGTTTTAGTCTTAGTTTTCATTAACTCTAATAACCCTGCCTGATTAGGTGAATTAGAATTAAAAGTTAAAAAATAAAAACAATTCCCCCTAATAAGGTTTGATTCCCTTGTTTCTCACACAGATACAGACATCAGACTGTGCCCATTAGTGGTCTTTATTACAGCTGTCCAAAATCTGAGTAGAAAATGTTGCCGTTTAGTTCCTCACCTGGTCTCCCTCTTTAGGGAAAATTATCCGTGTGCCTTCTTTCCACCCAGGTTTTACAACTATACTCAGGATCTTGTCTCTGATACTGGATGTGCATCCATCCTCATTCATGACCTGCTCAACAGTTAAGTCAATAAATGTCACTGAAGTATTACATTTAGTAGGCCTGTAGTAATGATTGGTACTACTACAGGTGGGTGTGATGGGAAAAGATATGTAATAGCTCTCACCCTACGCGATATCTTAATCTTTTTTGTGCATCCATGGAAAAGGTCATCCAGGGACAGATGAAGGTCTCGCTCTATAGGAGCATCCTGCACCTTCACCACTCCTGGTTGCAGGCCACCAAACTGAAGCGGTGCATCGTTTGTGTAGAAGTCTGGTAGAAATGTCAATGTTCAACCTAAACCCTATTCACTGAATAGCTTCTGTGGTTTTTGTGTCTCCTACCTGAAAATGGGTTGTCACATCCGAAAAACAGTTTGAATGTTTTGTCTGGATTCCCATGATATGTGTATTTAGATGACCAAGCGCCACCTTTGCTAAACTCCAGTGGGATGCCACCTTTCAGACCCTCCTCACCAAACTTGTCGTAGGTTGCCTTCTTTCGAGCTGTCACAAAAAAAAATAGTTACTGTTAAAGACCTCATTTTATAGACAGCTGTAAAGTTCTATAAACTGTAATTACAGTTTTTCATACCCTCCCTGTCAAGTGAAAACCACTTATCTCCAAATGCGTTGATTTTGAATGTTTGTGATAAACTAAAGGAAGAATTGTTCCTTTATGGGTTGAGGAAATTCATTAAACTGCCAACAGTATATAAAGTAGCAGCAGCAGCATGAATCCAAAAACATTGTGTAAAACACTGACAGGGACCATTTCACTGCACAATGACTACTTCTACTTTTCATGCTTCAAGGAGACTTTGCTGATAATACTTTTACTTAAGTAAAGTTTTGAAAGGAGAACTTTTATTTGTTGTGGAGTATTTTCACCGTGTGATATTAGTACTTTAGCCTAACTTGTTATGCCTAGTCTACTTAATGTTTTCATACTTTAAGCACATTTTGCTGATAATAGATACTTTCATCTTAGGGTTTTGACTGCAGAAATGTACAACTGAGGTATATTCAGAGTAATTTGTCTCTCGACTTACGGTCGCTCAAAACATCGTAGGCTTCACCCAGCTGATTGAATTTTTCAGAGCTTCCAGCTTCACTGTTGCTGCTCGGGTGAAACTTCAGCGCAAGACGTCGATATCTAGTAAGATCAAAGATTAAGATAGTGAAAGAAACACAGCACACCTAACATGTCATGCGGCAAGTTTCAAAGTTAGCTAACAATCCTTACGCCTTTTTGATATCTGCGTCGGTTGCATTTCTGTTTATTTCCAGCGTATCGTAGTAATCTCCACCCATTGTGGACGTAACTCGTTTTCGAAAATAAAATAAATAATGCAAATAAAGTAAAGCTTAATGTATCAGCACCCAAAGCTGCTCCTGGAATAAGATTTGACCGTCTTGGAAACGGAGACCAGCACTTGTTTGTCTTGGTTTCCTTGGTAACAGCTGCATGGGAGACTCTCGCGAGAATTTCAGTAATGGCAGGAACATTTCGACCAATGGGAGAGGATTTTATTCATTCATTCATTCAACCTTTATTTCAATACAACCGCGTAAAACATACAGTTTTAGTGTCAGTTTTCGCAAAAGAACAAAAAGCATTTTCATGGGATCACAAGGTTCAACTCCACTGCTTGGACTTAAAAATGTGACTCAGGATCCAAGGGTATGTTGCAGCTGTCAAAATGAGACATTTGAATTCCAGCAGCAGTGACAAGTGTATTTTTATTCTTTCATTTAAAATCATTCCAGACAGAAACGTTAAGGACTACTATTCATAACAAATTCTCCTCCAAATGTTCACACACAACAAAAATTGCACTGTGTTATCAGTATGATCACATTGCCATTTAGAGGTGGTACAGGGAACAGCAGACGCTCTACTGATTCTGTTAAAGGTGGTCCAAATGGATGCATATTTTATTAGCGATTTAGGACTCCGCCAAAAAGTGAAGATATTAACAGCCATAAAAAAAAAAGAAATAAATCCAGTAGAAATAAATATTGCAAGTCATTGTGGATTAAATACACATGAAGAATAATCACTAACAAAAGATCAATGCCAAAAGTAAAAACAAGCAAAAAACAAAGTCTTTAAAGTGTTCATAAAACATCATACCAAACTTAACTAGACAAACCCAAAACCAAGGAAGTAATCTACAATTAAACTCCGAAAGGCATCTCTTCATATCTAATGTTCATCATGGGTTTTATGATTATGACTCATCTTATATGAGAATATCCTCCTCAAAAACTATCATCAAAGAAATATTTTTAAACCTATGATAGCTGTAGTCTTTATAAAATAAACGAAAGATCTATGAAAATAAAAAGGTAATAGAAAATGGAAGCCAAGGTAAAAATAGCTATCGCCCATCTCAGGGGACGAGTGGGAAGAGGAAGGACGGTAACGCGGATACTGTAGTGACAGTGCTGCCCTTGTGGTTGGTGTCATATGCTTGTGCTGGTTCTACGCCCATGCAGAGGTTTTAGTGTGTCGACTCGCCATTTATCGGTGGGAGAATTGCATCTCTGCTGGTGCAGGCACCTCAAGGAACACAGTCTGTTTAAAATGAGCTCAAACCTTCCACCTTAAGCTGCATCGTGAGCGTACAGTTTTAGTGTAAACACTGAGAACTCCACATGTGCCGATTCACATCAACACGGCTCTGCAGCCATTTCCACATATTATTCGACAAAGTTAAAAGCAACAAAATAAAACAAAGGACCATTTGGTGAACACAAATTATGAGTGGAATCTTGCCAATTAATTGCAACAGCACGAATTATGTTAGCTGACAAATGCACAGAACATGGACATTGTGCTCATTAAGCTTAAAGCAATATGCAACTTTCCCTGATTTGGTGCCCTAAACATTTTTTTTTTTTGCTTTCAAAATTCTCCTTATAAACAAAATCACACTCATTTATTTCTTCCACCAGGCTGAGCACCACCTGTGATTACTGCTTCAGTGTGTGTGTTACAGTGCAAATATTCAATTTAAGTGATTCATGACTCAGAGCATCCCGATGAGAAAGCAGGTTTCCACAATGGAAAGGATAACGGATGTAGTGTTCTGTTTCAGAGTGGGGAAGAGAGGCAGGTATATGGAGGATACATATACAGAAACATGACGGTTGGGTTTGAGAGAACGCCAACAAGCCAAATGATGAGCAGTGGCGTCGGCTGGCATTAGCAGGAACAGCCTCCTTCACTGACGGGTTGTTCAGGCGGCTTCTCCAGCTTTATGTCGATCACTGAAGGGTTTCAGAGTCAAAGAACGTGACGCAACAGAAACATAGAAATTCACAGATGTACACGAGAGGCTGTTAGACATAAAAAGCTATGAAAGTAAATAACTGCCTAGACGTTCCTAAATAAAAGTTATAAAGTTATACATTTCAAATCAGATTCACAATGAACTAAGGAATTTGCATGTTTACGAAATCAAAGACATTCAGTTAATTTGTTTATTTGGAATAGTCTGGAAAAAAGACATGAAAATGTGTAAAACACTGCAACTAACGATTATTTTCCATTGTCAATTAATCTGTCGACAATTTTTTCAATGATTGATTGTTTGGTCTATAAAATGTCAAAAAAACTCTGAAAAAGTGTTCTGTAAAACCCAAGATGACGTCCTCAAACGTCTTGGTTGATCCACGACAAAAAGATATTCAGTTTACTGTCACAGAGGAAGAAAGAAACCAGAAAATATTCACATTTAAGAAGGTGGACTCAGAGAATTTTGACTTATTTACAACTACAGTAAAACTACTCAACAAGATTAATGATCATCGAAATAGTGTTACATTAATTTAATAGTTGTCAACTAATCAATTAATTGTTGCAGCTCTATAAAACACTAAACATATTTTAACAGCTGATTAGCCAATATAAAATTTAGTTATGAACAGTCTGTATATGAATTTTTGTGACATTTGAGTACATATAAGACCTTCTTTCAGTATATAAATCTCAAGGTATCTGCATGAAATAATTGCTGTAAACATTTGGTTGTATTATTTTTGGTTTGTCACTGCTTATGGTTATTCATCTGTTTGCATGACTGTTTGAGGAGGACGCTAACATTGTTTCACAGCGGCCACACTGACAAGGCTGTCTGGCACAGTCGACGCTGCCTTCACTGCACATGTGTCTAGATTCTGCTACATATTTTTAAAACTTTGCAAAATATAAAGGTGTTTCTTTTTCTACGGTGTTCTACAAGCAATAATGCCCAACAAGGTGTAAGTGTCATGACTGTAAGAACCTCCTGATTGAAGCTCCTTTGAAAACCATGAATCATTTGTCACTTGCATAATGGATTGTCCAAAGCTTTTTAGTGGACTCCTTTAAGCTTTCATCCATTAAAACACTTAATGGGTTGGAGCTCACCGGTGATGTAAATCTTAAAAGACACGCGAGTTAAACAACAATAGGGAGCTGTCACATTGCTACACTAGGGTTTCCTCCTGGCAGAGACTTTCCACATGACACAACAGAAGGGAGCGATGCTGTCCTCTGACCTTCATCTGTCGCGTCGGACACAGACACTGACATGTACACAAAGGATACTGTCCTCTCTACTCTTGTCCTGTGTGGTGTCCATGCCAGGGAGGGCGGCTGCCACCCGGCGGAAAAGCTGTAGGGATCGAGAACCAGATGATTTCTGTCAGAACAAAATAAACTCACAGAATGACACAAAGATTAAACTGTGTTTGCGTGCCGTGTATATTCCCTTTAGGTAACATGAGGCTTACTTGAAGCTCGCACAGAGGAAGACGCTCAACAGTTTTTATTAGGTTTGATTTGAATTTAGTGTTTGAACTACTGCAAACCCAAATCTTTGCACTTTACAAAAGGCTCATGCGACCTTCCTGTTGATAGAGCTTGTAGCATTAAAGTGATTGATGAAGTCATATGAATTTGAAAAGAAGGTATTGTGTGTAAGATGATGCTTTACATGCCCGCCCCCTTTTACAAGCATTGCTTTGAACTAGACCTGATTTCATTCAGATTTCACAGCAACATAAGTACTGTTACTGTGCTAATAAAGTACCAGTTTACAAACCCTGACCCACCTTTAGGGCTTTATGGTCAAAGGTCGCCAAATGGCATTCATTACTTAAACCAGGTGGGAGAGAGCTTGAAAAACAAATCCACACACCTCACTAATGAAAGAAGAAGCCAATGTTTGGATCACACCTTTATGCAGACATGCGTGTGTGAAGTGGAAGCCGTCAAGAGAAGAGCATGAGCACTATGAACACACACACAGAGAGGTGCACACGCTCTACCTGTTTGACATTGTAGCCTGTCTTTGCACTTGTTTCAATAAACAGAACATTCATCTCTTTCGCTCTCTGTTCTCCCTCCTCTGTGGTTATCTGTCTGTGATGGGCCGAGAGTCACAGCGCACAACAGCAACACAAACACACGCACATACCACCACAGACAGCAACAAGAAGACAAGGGGAAAAAAATAACGACTGTGATTACGTTGAAATGGAAGAACAAGTCGTGCCCCTTCCTGCTGCTACTGCCACCTCAGCTCAAGACCAAAACTCAACCACTAAACCTTCATTGTGAGGACTGATTTGTAGGAGTGAGCAATCTGACGATGTTATACTTAGGACAATCTTAATTTGGCATATAATCATCTTTTCAGAGGAGTCATACATAAAAGATATATAAAAGAAGTGGTTTTAATACATTGGTTCAGATTCAGACTGACATGACGTAACCCCAAAGGGTTGACTCAGCATCAAGTTAGGAAGGCTTTTAAATATTCAAGGATTTTAAGACAGGAGGTGGGCATGTTGAGCCATTTTCAACTATAAAATGCTAATTTTCATAAAATGTATATAATGTTTTTTATGCATATTAACACTAGCATTAAGGAGTTTCATCACAATTAAGTCGCATGTTTTAGTGTTTAGTATCACTAAATAAATACTACTACTAAATAAATAAATACCAGTGCTGTCCAAACTTTTCCACTCCACTAATATTCATTTTAAATGGGCCAAGTACCAGTGTAATTACAGTTTTTGTTTTTAGAGTTTGTCACTAAAAGGCTTCACTTTGTCCACTTTAACATGCGCAAGTTTTTGCTTCCACTGAAGAAATAGTCATTATCATAATTAGTTAATATAAGTCATTATAAAGTCATAATACACCTTAATTTTATTATAAAGTAAACCCAAGTATTAGTACTTATACTTATGGCAAAATAATGATCTATAGAGGAAATAGTAATGTCTTTAATGTAATATGGTGTTGTTATCCTTCATATACAGACTTCATAGGCTGGTCTGTACTGTACGGTACTTTTCAAAATTGAGAAGAAAGATCACATTTCAAATCATGGATCTTGATTAAAAAAAAACATCTGATATGATCTTTTGCCAGATCACCCACCCCTGCTGATTTCTATTACAACTAAAAAAATAAAAATAAAAAATGCATATTTAAATGCACTGAATGACATTAAGATAGCAAACGTCTCAAGACAAACTGTCCTTTTAGTGGGAAACCTTTGGAGGAGGAGTTCAGGTGGCAGCATGTACAGCAGGATGACAGAGCACGACTCACACATATTCTTACCTGCTTCACGTTGTAGCCTGCCTTCGCACTAGTCTCAATAAACATTACATTTAGTTCTTTGGCTTTCCGCTCACCCTCTTCAATAGATACTTGCCTGTGGTACATAAGGGGGTTAAGAGATGCACAGCAAAAAAAAAAACAACACTTCATGCACAGATTGATAATGTGGATCACACAGGCGACTCTTTCAGATTTAGTGTCATACATCTTAAAACAACCATCAATAGAACTTATGAACCGTATCTTCAAATAAAGTGAGGTAAAAATAAAAGGAAAGGAGGGTGCCAAATATGTAAAATAAGCAGATATGTTCTAACATCCACAAAGAGAGTAGAACTAACTCGCTCTGGTCAAATGCCGCCTCAGGAAGAGCTCTATATTGACAGCCTGGCCGTTAACAATCAATGACTTCATTTGTATGCAGTTAATGCAGAGAGCCCACCAACGCAGATGCGGGAGAAGGAAAGAACAGATTACCTTTTGTCTGCAAGATCTGTCTTGTTTCCAACCAACATAATAATGACATCACTTCCTCTCTCCGTTCTCACATCGTCAATCCATTTTGTCGTTTGCTGGAAGGAGTTGACGTCTGACGGAAAGGAAGGGAGGGGGAACAGGAAACAGAGCATTCAGGATGTGAAACGGGTCAGTTGTAAAAACTGTAAGGTTCCTCACAAGAAGGAAAATTAGGAAGTAAAACTACCAGTTATGCACATCTTGCCCAAGTCTGGTGTATACATCAGGGTTTCTGCAGGTTTCAACAAATTAAATTTAAGCTTCTCGCAGACCTTTTTAAGACCTACTTCACGTCCATGGTGGCAAAAAAAGGACGAAGGATATGAAGCACTCTGACTTGAGTGATGGTTCTAATATGAATATTGAATATTATTACAGACATTTGCTGGAGGATTTACAGCAACGTTTTCTGGGTAAAGTGCAACAGGCTTTAAATTTGCTATTTTCAACAGGCTTCAACTAAGCAAAAAATGCAATGTCCTCAAGCCAGATCTTGTTAAACTTGCACTTACACATACTAGATCAAAGTAATATTAAGTGTAGAAGTAGCTATTTCTTGATGAGAGGAGACACCACTGTGGACACCAAGTACATTTACATCCACACTAATATTCCACCGGTATTCGAAATATGCTAATATTCTAAATTTGACAGGTGTCATTCAAACAGCATGTTCCACTTTGATATTCTGTATTAGGGTTGTTCTGAATGGAGCATTTTCTGCCTAAGATGTGTGGGATATGCTGATATTCTGGTTTCTTGGGACAAGAGAGATCATTACACTGAAGGTAGGTGAAGACTATAAAGGTAAGAAATATACACCCATTTGCTGGTTTTTATTAACATTTTGTAAAACTAATGAAATCATAATTTGCGCAGGCAGGAGGAGATGTCTCCTCTCACTGATATTAAGTGTATGTATGCTTCCACTACATCGTGCAAGAACCTTTGCTGTAGTCTTCATTTACATGGATCAAAACAGAGTTTTGGATGGTCCACCTACTCGTGATGTCGTACACTACAACAGCAGCAGCAGAGTCTCGGATGTAACTTGGGATGAGGCTACGAAAACGCTCCTGCCCCGCTGTATCCCACAACTGCAACCTGATCTGTGGGACGGGAAGGGGATGGGAGGAGAAACAAAAGAAGAGAAACAGAAAAAAAAACAGAAGGGATGAAAATAAAACAAGAAGAACCGAGGTCAGAAATGAGGTAAGTTATGGTGACGGAAAAACAAATCCAAAGAAAACAAAATTACGTCCGATGAATGAGAGAAGACAGGAGGAAAAAGGACAGGAGAGAAAGCGAGAGGACGGACAGAGCGAAGAAGTACATGCAGGTAGTGAGGGACCACCAGAGAGAGCAAGCTGTCTGGGCCTGGGGGGAAAGAAATAAACAATCACCCTTCACTTGTCATCAACCCACCTCTCTTGATCAAGTAAAGTGTTAAATTTCAGAGATGATGATAACAGAGATGAATCAGATGGAGGGGAAGGAAGGAGAGGAAGAAAACTTGTGTTGAGGGTAAAAACAAACAGAGAAAGGGAGAACGCTCCAAAGGCTACGCCATCCAGCTCAAAGGCAGTGTGTGCATGTTAGACAGAACATTAACTCTTAAAAGAGGAAAATAAAATCAATAAGCAAATGCATGACACCAACTGAATGCTACCAGATATCACCGACACCGAACAGCCACTAGAGAATTTCCCCAATCTGGACAAAAATTTAATGATAAAGAATACAAAAAAAACAACAAAAACTAATATTTGTTGTAAGGATAAAAAATATAACTTACTGTTCTGTCTTCAAGATACATGGTTTTTGACAGGAAATCTATTCCTATTGTGGCCTGAAAGTGTGAAACAAACAGTTAAATAGTTAATAACACTTAGATGAAAGGACAATATAAACTGTAGATTACAACAAGGAGAGGTGTTAGTCTCACTTGATAAGTGTTGTCGAAGCTGTCATACATGAACCTGGTGATCAGCGAAGTCTTTCCCACTGAAAAACAATGGTGAAAGTAATTCAGTATTTACAAGACATCCACTTTTGTTGAATTTTCACATTGTTGCATCACTATCATTGGTGAAACCAGATTTTCATGCTAAATTTATACTGAGATTAATATTCTTCTGCCTTTGTTTGTCTTACAATTTTGATTTCAAATGACAAAAAAGGACTATTTGGTGCCAGACACACAGCGAAAAAATAAACTGTTAAGTTATGTTCAGTTCATGAGGCGCAGATTCAAGCTGACGGCAGATATAAAGCAACAACTTCTCTGTTCTGAAACTTGGTCCACAATGTTTCTAAGTGTGAGAAGTTGTAAGGCTGAAGAATACTGAGAGATAAGTAGGATTTGGAAACAATTAACACTAATTTAATGTTATACATCTATTGCAAACAGCACAATATAAGGTAAATTTCCTTTAAATCTGTTTAAAATCCATCAGTCGTTTATCAAGTTTACCCACATTCTCTAAACCTCATAATGTAATGACAACTCAAAATAGAAGTTGAACTTTGTTTTGCATCAATATTAAGCCGTCAGTAAAGAGACAGTATGAGCTTCCTGACGGTGCCCGCTGGCTGAACGCTTTAGCTGAGCTCGAGTTACATTATCAGTTACTCTGTGCATCAAGTGATGATGACATGGCCACTGCCAACACTGCTGTTTACAAAGCTACAAAGAACCACACGAACTGATCACGACTGTCTGATAAACAAACGCAAAGTCTGTCTGCCTCTTGCTTCTTGAAGGGAGAGGAAAACCACATTATTTGACAAAATAGCTGCAGAATAACTTTTTTTTTTAATGACAACATTGTCCTGATTTTACATGTAAGGCTCTCTATTTCTATGTAGTAACTAAGATCCCCAGATTTTACATTTGGGTAAAAGGTACTGATATTGTGTTGGTAATTGGTATCAACAGATATCTGACATGAGGTATCAGACTCTGTACCTTGACCAAAATAGATTAGTAATCACTCTACTACACAGTACCCGAAATTCTGCTTGTGACACTTATTTCGATGCTTCCATGCTAAACACACATTTAACACATCAAATTTTAAACATAGAGCAATATATTTTCAGATGAGATACTGGATGGATTTACATGACATTTTCTTCTTTTACATGTTGATATATCAAGCAGCTGTATATTTTCCAACAGGGTAGGCCTGATGTTATGCTGTCAGCTGTGCGTTTTCTTAAACAGGAAAGTATG